>VZRL01003197.1:3982234-4113667 GCA_013397895.1 Origma solitaria
ACCAAAACAAACAAAGCTAAATAAAAAAACACCACTGCACCTCATATCAATCTTTTATGCAGAATTTTATATGGAATTACAGGATCTACCGTTACTCACTCTTAAAAACACCATTAGATTATTTGCCAAATCCAGGTGATGCACTGTAATTCATTTCTAAAAACTTCTTCTCCAGGAAAACACACACAAACCTTTAGAGGATTCCCTGCCCCCATTTATCATGAGTAGAAACTTGTGAAACACAACAATAAATTCCACCATCCCAGAAAATTACATTTATCCTATACTACTATCACAATTTAATACTTTTCACATTACCAGGATTCTTCTTTCAGCAGCTATTCCTAACTTCCTTTATTTTCAATGCAATATAGTTTCACATATAACTCTCCTTTTTCCACATCATCTTGCAATATAGAGCAGCTGACTAGAACCAATCTTATAATTAAAAATTTCCATGCCAGCACCTGCTGAGATCTGCAACACTTGTTAGTGCAGGGAATGGAGAAACAGGGGAAATAAAAGATGAGCTGTTACAAGCAACCTATGTTTTGTATCATCTGAAGCTATAAGTACATTATTCTTTTCAAGTATGTACACCGCTAAAAATTTTCATGTGGAGAGTCATTAAATTTGTGTCCATTTAGACACTCCATTAAGTTTTCAGACCACTCTTTAGGTTTAATATTTTACCTACCTATAAATTATAAGCAAAATGGTAACTTGATAGAACGTGACTTTCTGAATTACAGAAGTACAAGATACATGGTTGTAAGTTATCCAGGGCCACACATTATATCAGGTACATGAACACTGGACAGGAGCTGATCTCATCACAGCGATGGAGAAGGATTTTTGTCAGGTGTTGCAAGCCTCTGATTGGGCCTCATTTAGAGAGCAAGATGCCAGGTAGGATCGGATAAATAACACTTCTATTCAGCATTTAGGAATTGCACGAAAATCTTACCATATAGAGGTTTTTAAAAGGCCTCTGATATTTTAAGTTTAGAAAGTCCACAGTTCAAACAACTTACTCTCCAAATGCAAGAAAAGATGCAAAAGAATAATACTGTAAATCATAAGGCAACAGTAATGTTCAAATATGCAGAAATCTGTTCTGCATGCAATGATTGCAAATTAAGTCCTTTTTCTAAAGAACAATATGCCAAACTATGCAAACATAATACTTTGCCTTCTTTATTTCTGTAGCCTCTTAAGCACTTTGATGGTCTTCCTACATTGTTTTTATATAATTTCCAAGTAGCATTCTTGTTATGGCTTTGTTTTCCTTTCTTCTTTATTTTTGCACTAACATCTCTGAGAATCCATTTGTTGAATTTGTGGTGCTAAAAACACTGAAGCAGCTTTTAGAATAAAGTCAAACTGCAAACAAATAAGGCAGAATGTGGCATTGGCAGCTTCTTTAGCAGAAGTTTAAAAAGCTCTAAAAATTTAAAAATTAAGGAATACACCAACTACTTCCTCTTAAACAGCAAAAGTGGAACTTCAGTAAATAGATGGGTCCAAATACTTAACACACTCATTTTTCCCCTATCTTCTGTCTCCATCACATTTATTTTCTCCCATTTGAATCTAGGTTTGACTACTGAGTAAGGCCGAGGTAGTCAAACACTGTTATTAACTGCCCTTCTAGAAAGATATATACAAGCTGTTTTCAGCTTTTACATAAAATAGGTTTCTATAAATAGTAAATATCAGGGAATAGAATAAACAACTAGATAAATATTTGTTAATCTTCACCATTAAGTCAAACCGGTATTATTACCAAGTCCTAATAGAAACAACTCCTCACACTCACAACTTCATTGTGGTCAGCACACAAAAAAAAATGGCCAGTTTTGGGGATCAATCCCAGGGCTCACTGTTTAGCCTCTAAAACCACCTAGTCAATGTAATATCCTCAAAGCACTGTACTCAGTTGATTAAAAGCATGTTTGCTGTGATGTAAACATCACAGCATCACCAAACTGTCAACATCGTCAAACATTAATTTTGGAATTATTTTAACACAGTCTGACTACACAACAGTTCATCAGGGTATTTGAACTAAAACATCCTTGCTAATTTGTGCATATATACTACAAATTAATGAAGTAATACACTGCAGGATCTGCTGCCCTTTTTTACACCAGAAACACAAACCACACATCATTTCCCCTATGAAGGTAAGCCATTAGGCAATTACACCCAAACCCCATTTGTCTTTTTGAAAAACCAAAACATCTAAGTCTGTTACAGAAACCAACAAAATGGTTTCACTAAGTTTCTCAAGACAATAATGAATCGTAAGCAGCAGATTTCTCAAAGCTTTACTGTGAACAGCATGGGAGACAAACAGGGCCAGACTGATATTTTGACATCAGACTAGAGAAGGACAGGGATGACAAGATGGAGCAACCCTCAGAATGAGCTGGCAGCAATTACAGACCCATTCAATATCATAAATTCTCCACTCAACTCCAGTATTTTGGTGGCCATTAAAATAAAATCACAGAGGGACAATCCCAACTCTAGCATTGCTGGGAAGGAGCCCTACAAAGAGCTATTAGAGTGTAACAGACTCAGGCCTATAGCATAATTTGGGTAGGAAGGGACACTCAAAGGTCATCCAGTACAACCCCCTGCCCTAAGCAGGGATATCTTCAATTACATCAGTTGCACCCCAGAGCCCCATCCAACGTGGCCTTGAATATTTCCAGTGATTTGCTATCCCCTGCCTCTCCTGGCAACCAATTCCAATGTTTTACCGCCCTCACGGTATAAAACTTCAGCCTTTTATCTAATCCAAATCAACACTCCTTTTGTTTAAACCATTACCCCTGTCCTATCACAACAGGCACTCCCATCTTTCTCATAGTCCCCCCTTCAAACACTGAAAGGCCACAGAAAGGTCTCTGTGGAGCCTTCTCTTCTCTGGGCTGAATAACCTCTCTCACCTCATAGCAGAGGTACTGCATCCCTTTAATCATCTTTGTGGCTCTCCGCAGGACCTGGTCCAACAGCTCCCTGTCCTTCCTCTCCTGAGGAGCCCAGACCTGAAAGCCATATGTGCTGGCAATGCTGCTTTTCATATGGACCAGAACACACAGGCAGAGCAAAGGAGCACTCCTCTGTTTACATGAATTTCCTGTCCCCAGTAATTTGTCAGGTTTTTTCCTATTTTCACATATCTGATATATATCAATATCTGGTGTAGCTATATAGATACTAAGGTTCTTTAAATATTGTATGAATAGGCTGATGTTAAAAGAAATTGGAAAAAAGAACAATTAGGACGTCTGCTCTGGGAAAGACTGAAATATGAGCTCATCTTTCCATAGGCACCAGAGATTATGTGGGACAGAAGGGACATTACACATGCCCTAATTTCAGGGAAATCTTCAGTTTGAGTTGTGCCCTGCAAGTCTTCACAAAATCCTATCACTGGACACAGGGCTACAGCACACCAGGTGTCATTAGTTTCACTGCTTGCAAACTACATGTTTATTTTAATAAAACATGACCAACTGAAAACAGAAGCCTGCCTACCAGGTGGGGCTTTTTGGTTGGTTGGTTGGTTTACTTGAAGAGCTTTAGATAAAGCCATAATATTAAGCAGTAGTTTTGCCTGTGTTTTAAATCACACTATCAGCACTGAAATCGCAGATGAGAGAGGTAGCTAAAATGACTGCTGAGGCAGAATGAGCTGAGCCTGCCATTCCTGCCCAAGCCTGGCGCAGGCTGCTGCCACCCTAATCAAATTCTTCAGATTATTCTGGATTCTTGCATTCAATACTGCAAAAGTGAGTTTCCTGGTTAATGCTATAAAGCAACACTGAATAAATACAAATAGTTTAATCTTTCTCTGCAGTCATATCCTCCTACACTGGTAAGTGTAATTAGGAAAATGCTACATTGCATGTCTTGAATAGTGAATGTAGCTGATTGTTAATCATTATATTTACATAGTTTATATGAAAAATATTTAAATTCATGAATGCTCCAACTTTTCTTTGCCATAACATTAATACCTGAACAGCATCTGAATGTATAATAGTGTATTTGTAGCTTATTGATTCTTCTGCAATGTCCTTGTAAGAAAACTGTTAGACAATGAACTTCTGGGTGTAGAGAGCATTTGGAATTAAAAAAGGATAAAAAAAAAAGAATAAAAAGGATTTTTTAGATAAAAGTGACATATGCATGGAGGGAGAGAGGGGAAAGACACACGTTCCAAGCTGACATGAAAAAGTGTTCACATAAACAAACGTAAATTGTAATATATTAAAAGAAAATTTGGGGAAGTGCCTTTTATAAAATCCTTTTTTTGCAGAAGTAATTGTGAATAATCTTTCATCTGTGTTTAACATCCATGAAATAATGATTTCCACAAAACCACGGTGATAAAAAGGTTTATACGAAGCATGCAATTCCATTTTGCCAACAATAACTGGTTTGTATTTGTTTTACAGAGAATAGAAAAAACAAAAATGTATCATATTTTGAGAACATAAAAAACTAAAACCACTCTTTTAACAAATAACTCTTTTAAAATGTGACTAGGAAGCAGTGTATGCTCACTGGAAATACCTCTGATACGATTTTTAAAATCACAGAATGAATGCATAGAGTATTATTAAAACATGTTTTAAAACCTGAGCTGGGAGAACGAGCAACTATTATTCCATTAAAAAGTTTTATAAACCAGAGCATTATTTCCAAAATGCCCTCAACTTACTTTCTGGGTGCTCAGTCTAAGCTGCCATGGAGTGAATTTTCAGAAAGTATTTTCACCTTTAAAGATCTAGTTTCACTCAGAAGTCAAAAACTAGAGCATCTCAGCAAAAAATACTAGTCTTTTCCTAAACAAAATTGGGGGGGAAAAGTGACATACAAAAATAAAATTCAGATTAATTTATTTCCTTTACTCTCTTTTTTGACTTTTGCTCTCTTTCTATATTGTCTAACCATGAGGGAACTTTGTTTTTAAAAGTATCAAATGAAATCATTGTTTACATTACACTATTACACATCTTCACATTTAGATCCCGTAAATACAAACCAATGCTTATTTGATTTGTGTATTCAAATTTGGACATGTTCTAAGCACTCTTACCTTGTCAAATACATGCAGAAATGAAAGCAACAGCGTCCACTTGCAATACAGTCCTAAGAAATGCTTCATTTAGGTATAACGGAATGAACAAAAGCTTGAAATAACCTTAATGCCTTCCTGCAAGCACACCTGTTTGCAGTTTTCTGTAGCTCTTATTTAGCCCATATTCCAAAGAGGACTATTCATTAATGTATGATGTACCTTATACACATTTACTTGCTAAACACATTAAATGCAGCATTTTATGCAAGGTACCCATGAAGATTTATTTCTTGACAAAAAGTAGAATAGCGGTAATGCTTGGCGAGTGATTAGATTATTAGTAAAGTATTTAAAACTTACAAGTGCAGTGAGTGAACTGACCCCCCGAGTGGTTTAAAAGCTAATTTTTCAACCTTTTCAGTACTTAGACAGTGAGATCACTAGAACTAATATAGATTTGAAACCATTTCAACCTATAGACATGTTATGCCATAATATTTCTTTAAAAGAGCACATGACAATCCAGTGTCTCAAGCAAAATCAATTACTTTTTAGATCAAGATCCTCAGTCACCGAAACAGGATATTATCTTGTGTCCTGAACAATATCTTGTTCCAGTTTCTAAGGAAACCAGCAACAAAAACTAAGTTTACAGTGCTGCATCCTCCAGAAATTGACTACAACGTTAGTCTCCAGGGTATTATTACCAAGTGCTATTTGCATTTAAATTTCTATAATCCTTAAGCAACTGGATTGTTTGTTTATATGCACAGTTATGATTTACCAGGTACCTAGGTGTTATTCTTCACCTCTCTGTATGGGTTAACAACCTATTGGCATTTAATGACTTAAAAAGCTAGATTTCAAATCAGAAACGCCATTTGTGAACTTTTATTTCAGAAATTTCTTTTTGCCACCCTCAGTGAGATGTCTGTTTGAGACACAGTATGTGCTTCATTAATGGATGTCACTCATTTGGCTTCACACATGGGAAGAACCAGGCAGAGTCGTGCTGTTCTGCGCTACAAATAGCCAGAGTCTAGAGGAACACTGGATTTGTTTTGCACAGAAGGCTTTGGGAACTGGCCTAGGGGAACTGGATTACATGTTCCTAGGGGAAGCCAAGGAAAACTCCAGATTTTTCTTGACAGACAATTGCTTCTTTTTCAGAAAAGCCCAACAAATATTCTGATGAGTTACTGATGCTTTTATAGTTGAAAACTCTCCAGACAAACTACTTTGCTGACCAGAGATGACAAGGCCTTGACATCAAGCTTCTGTCTTCAGAATATACAGAATTGTTATACAATCTGTTCACAGAGAATGCCACGAAAAAGATTCAGAGGTTGTATTTTCCCACTGAAATCAACATCAATTTGTCATTTAGTGGAAAATGCCCTTCCTTTCTATTGTGTTTTAAGGCTTTAAAATTTTGATTTTGTGGTTATTTTTTCACAAGAAAAAGTCTTCTATGAACTTCTACAAGCTCTATATTTATTCTACATTTAGTAATAGAACTTAGTGAACAGGATAAAAAAGGGCTTTTCTAAACAAATCACTTTTATGACTAAGCAATCACACTTATCTAAAGAAAGAGATGATGAATATAAGAAGCATTACATTTACAGTCAGTTATACTTGAGTCAAATGAGCAATAAATAACATTATAAAAAAATAAATAAAGATAAATAAAAATAATAAATAAAAATATATTGAAAATATTAAAAATATTTTAAAGAACATTCGAAATATTTAAATGTACATTTAAAAAGAATTAAAGTAATGCATCAAGGTGATAAATGCACATTTCTTATTGCTTGGATGCAATACATCTTTAGTTAATTACATAATGCCTAGTGTGATGCATTTATTTGATGTTATATCTTCTTTTTTCTGTAAATAATTATCATAGGATTACCTTCAAGATGGATTACTAGTGACTGTTGAGTTCACTGGGCACTGCTGTTGATTTTATACACTTACTTAACAATAAAGTAAAATCCCTATTACAGTCTCACCCCAAGTAGCACTGAGCACCTCTTAAGACACACTGAGACCTTAAATCAGCCAGTCAGTTAAAGAGAACTTGTGGCTTTGCATCTCATAAGATCAGTTTTCAGCTACAAGTGAAAGGCCACGTATTGCACTAAATCACTCTTTGACTTTAATGAGCATCTCTCCCACTCAAGTCAAAGGTTGTATATTGAGGACGATGTTTGACCACTCTGTCCTCTGAAAGCAGAGCAAATGCTGATTCATTTACCTACCAAGAGAGAAGCCAAAGCAGGAGCAATATTGACAATATTACACCTCTTGGGCCCAGATTCTCAAGGCTGCCCCCAGCACTGAGCCCCAGCACGGCCAGGCTGCCTCCGCGACTCTGCCACCACAGTCACCCACAGGGAGCAGAAACAGAGCTTTGACACCACCAGAGACAAGATTGCTTGAAAGGAGAAGGAACTACAAGGAGAGTATAATTCGGAAAAAAAGAAAGGGAAGGTCATGGATAGAGATGGGAACAAGACTAACGAGGATTTAAAAAAGGAAGTCTGTCTTAAACAGACATTAAATGAAACCCCTGAGTAATCAGCCTTATTTCTATGTCACAGCTGAGCCATCTATAGGAAATATTGTATCACTGATATTTAAACAAATATTAAGGAAGAGAAGAACAGGAGCCTTCACTGCGCAATGAAGAGGCTTTTTAAAGATTTCTCAGTTCTTTTTTAAATCTTCCCCTTTAATTTTGGCAGCTGTTGTTGGGTAAGCCCTGCTCCTGTGGCAGGGATATCACCAAAATGCAAATAGTCTTCAGCTGCCACATTCCTGTAAAGTCTCCTTGTGGGGCTCCTTACAAATGCTTGGCTAACTTATATACTCACGTCAGAGCAAAATTCAAGCTCAGAAATACAAACCAAAAGTGTTAACAAGGTTTTCAAGATACTCCCTCAGAAGGAGATAATCATTCATGAGAATTGATGCAATCCTTTCAAGGAATAAGCTCTTGCCAAAAACTGAATTAATTTAGAGGGACAGTGTTGAAGCCTGCATCCTGTTAAGAATATAAAAGCGGAAAATGTTTCATACATATTTTGCATCCATTCTTCCACTGTCTAATTGGGCTGGAGGAGTGAGATAACTCATAGCCTATTGTTCTGGCAAGCCAAAAGTGTAAAGAGAGAAGGGAATTGTTAACACTAATATTAGTCCAGTAACATGACTTGATCATTTTATTTCTATCTGTTGGATGGATGTCACAAATTCTCACGTAGGAAATTTGCTCTTGCTACAAAGATTAGCTACAACCTGCAATACCAGTCCTTTGCTGGAAGGAATAGTAGAGGAGCTTCACTGCTGTGTTATTATCTGGGATCTATTATGTTTTACATTTTTCAAAAATCTTTAAGCTAGATCTTTGACATTCAACTGCCTGTAAAGACATACGCCACCCGATGAGAAGCTTTGATGTGCATTTTGAGGATTAAATAATCTAGATGGAAGGCAATGTGTTTCCAGCCAAGAAGAAAACTATGGAGGAAATTTTGCCTCCTGCTGTTCAGCACTGCTGGCAGTCAATACCTTTTAGCCTACCCTCTAAATTTGATTTCATACATATTTACAGACTATTTTTCCTCTTACTACTAATTCTTTTGAGACCAAATTAAGAACAAAGATAGCAGGAACAGGCTTCATCAAATAAAAATGTAAATATGCTGCATCTCATTTTTGGATGAAGAGAGTTTATTTAAATATTTTCTCCAATGGAATATCTTTGCAGTATCATTATTGCTTGCAACCGGAAAAGTAATAACCTCACAAGTCAGAGTAACCCAGTGAGGCTTAAGCAAATTTATGCATTTAAATAATGGTGTTTACTTTTAAAAAAAGAAAAAAACAAAACTAGAATTTTCTGTACTTCCAGACAAGGAAAGAATAGTAACGATATAACAAATAGATACTAAACAAAAGATAATCTCTCTTTATCCAATATACATTGTCTCATAACTCAATTGTTTTAACTATGAAAGAAACACTGAAGCAATCACTAACCCACTTCTTTTCTCATTTTTGAAAGCAACTGAAAAATTTTAAGTTAAAACTGAAAATGATGTTGCTTCTACAAAGTAAGATTAATCCATATTTCCAACTTTAATTTCCTTAAAGTAGGTTTAAAACACTTTTTTTTTTTTTTTTAAAATTAGCAGCCTACCCCTTCTGTCTGATTAACTCCACAGGTAAATAGGCAAATATGGTAGACGCAGGGTACTACACCCTGATGAAGAAAATTAAGTCACAGCAGTGATTTTGGTGGAGTAAAAGATCTTACCAAAGATGTTTGATCTCTTTTATTTCCCAGTTTAAGTTCAATTAGAAAAAGTATTATTCTTTGACTGAGTGCACTGATACTTTTTTCCCTCAGCTTTTACCTCTACCCACAGCACAAGTACTCTAAAAGAATTCCAAAACATCATCAGCAATAATTATTGCTATGAACAAAAGAAGATTTTACATTCCATCGTCATCCTCTTTTTTCAAAAGATATAAAACATAGGTTTATCAATAATGACAGACTTAGCCAAGTTCAGTACAAAAACTACAGTTACGTACAAAGCAAGAAAAGAGAAACCAGCCACATTTTTCACATGTTCATCTGGCATGCCAGCCATCTTAATAAATTTTGACCTGTAGATATCTCTTAATTTTGAGGTTCTTCCATCCCCTCACATCCCCAAAAAACCCTACAGAAAGTGCCATAGGGGTGTTGCAGGACCAAAGTAGCTCAGGAACTTGTGATTCCAGCTTTAAAACACTCTTAATATCTTATGGCAACAGCTGCTTCCCACACATCCTATCAGGCATTTTCTACATATGCTGTACATAAAGAGAAATAGTCAGAGCAGGCTTGATAAGGCTTTGAACATCATGAGTGTGCTGTAAAATGGTGTCCGCAGGCCAACCTCTGATTTGGATCAGACACCTGGGGACGTTCTGGCAACCAGCTTGGCCAGAGAAACGCTCACTCTTTCTGAAGAGGTGGCGTCCAGAGCGCCACGAGGATGTGTAGAGAAATGAAAGGTCACAGCAAGAAGCCCACTGGATTCTCTGGGCTGCATCAAACTTTAGCTTTCTCTGCACTCCCCAGCTTCTAAGGAGAGCATGCAAACCAAACTCACTGAGCAAAGATGTCAGGACTTACGTGAGAATATGTGTATTATCCTTGCCTGCAGGTATTTCTTCACAGAAGAATATATTAGGGCCTGCCACCTTGTATCATTTTCTTTTGAGAACCTGAATCACAGTTCTGCTACCTCTAAAGTGTCAGATGTTCACAAGCACAATATTAAACTGATATGTGTTTGTTATATAGCATATAGATATCCTTTGTTGATGTCTCATGATATTTCTATATAGGGCAAGATAAAATCTACTTGAAAGAAGAGCAAATATGTTAACTGTTTTTCTCAAGAAAACTCATGCAGAGAGGAAAGAGAGATTAATCTCTTTGTAAGTGCTGGCAACATTTCAGAAATGTATCTACAAAGAATTGTGACAAGTTTAACAGTGACATTATGTCGAATGGTGAGCAGACTAAACACAAACCTAAAGAGCCAAACTTCCCCATTAAGTCTCTGTCTACATCAATCAGCAAACAGAGCCATGTTCAAACACAGCCCCCAAGCAGGTAGGCACGTTCATTATCTGCAGGCCTATTCCTGTGACTCTGCAGCAGGACTCCCAAATAGTCTTAGTTCAGCTTCATCCCCTATGATTTCACTTAATTTCTCTGTTCCTTCAGGAAAAAAAAAATACCTGGTGCTCAGTCTGTGACTGCTGGAGCTGCTGTTTGCCCCCACAGGTTGCAGGGCAAGGGGAAACGGGCCCTGGGAATGTGTCCCTGGCTTGGTTTTGTTGGCAAATCTCATACAAACAGCTTGGAATTTCTTTATCTGCTAGACTCCACAAAAATATTAACTGTTCACAGATCTTCATGGAATTTTCAAATTTTTCTGATACCCTGTGGACTAGAAACACAAGTTCTGAAGGTTTTTGGTGTGATGATAATGATAATGAGCTAAATGTAGAAAAGGAAAAAATATAATGTTCTGATAGTAAAAAAAAAAAGGCTTATAGCAAGATTGAAGATTGAGCTGTAAAAGAGTGTATTTCATGTGAAATACTTTTCTTTAAAGGCCTGGTTGTGATTTCTGCAGATAAAATATATTCAATGTCAGTAAATGTTTTCTTAGAATGATATTATATCATTTATGAGAATTAAAAAACCCACAAACTTTTTCTCATCTGCAAGATTATATTCAAGAGGGATGTTCAGCAAATTCTCCTTTAAGAACAGTATGCATCAGAATTATACATATAAACGTTTTCACAGTCTCAGAGGCTTCACCACTGTAATTAAAGGTGAATTTTTCATTTTATTTTGTTATTCCTGTCTCCTGGGCCTGATTTATAACTTTTGTTATGCAATTATATTCATTTATTTCTTTGTACCATGTTGTATGTTATTTCAAAAGTAACATCTAGAGTGTCCTTGCTTTAAAATGTAGATTTAGCCTCTCTGGATGAAACTTGGTAGAACATCTGTGTTTGAAAGTATGAAAAATTACACATTTTCTGAGAGAACCAGGCTGAGTGCTCACATTATACTGTCTCTAAGAGAAAATTAAAGTGCTGCTGATAGCTGAGGGACTGGATAGCTCAAGGGAATCGTAGTGTGACAAAGTCTTTCATCTGATGAAAACCAGCATGAATTTGAGCCCATGCTGATAATGACCAAAAGTCATTATCATTTGTTCAGTAATTTATTTAAAATGAGTTAGGGGTCTGACTCGCATCTTGGTGGCAAAGAGTCCAAATTAGAACTCAGCAAATAATGAAGAAATATCTCTGCAAAATTATTTCATATCTTTAAATTAGTATGCTTAAACTTCTTTCTGTTTATCACCTTCTTAATATTTTAACAAACAAGTCTAGGAGGATGGATGTTTGTGAATTTAAAAGATGTATCTGCAAATTCTCTTGGAAAGCAAATTCTGAATTTATGAAGACAAATATTTGCACTGGAAAAGAATCTATTTTTCAGGATTCTGCATATTGAACTAAACAGATTAAAATATATGTCTTGTCTCTGTGCCTGGTCAAAGCTAACAAACATCTTCTATATTGTGACTCAGATACTAACAAACAAAGTACTTGGAAGAAAGCTACAGAATCACAGCTATTTACAAAGAAAACCATCCCACAAGTTAAATAGAGTTAAGCAGAAAACACATGATGTCTTATTAACTTAATATCTGGGAAAAACTGTGACCTACTAGAAGTAGGAATAGAGAATTTAAGTCTCTGCAGAACTGCAAAAAGACTGGTGTGTGAAGTATGTCTCACAGTGTGGCCAGAGGATTAAAATAAAATTAAAATTAACGGAGTGGTGTACAAGAGATAACAAAATCTAGCAGAAGCACTTACTGGGTGCACAATCCCAAAAAAGGCTTTATGAATAAATATGGATGTTTTTCAAAAGTACCTCCAGTGAAGGCATCTAGTGTGAAGGAGTATGCTAGTACAATGTATAAGCATTGAGCAGTCTTTCAGTAAAACGCCAATCTGAAAAAGCACAGGCAAATGAACAAAAAATCCAAACACAAACTGCAAAGCTCCAAAAAAGTCAGCAGAATCCTTGGGAAGGAGGACTATATCACATTTAACATATGCTTTCAAAATTTCTGAGCATCTCCATCAAATACAGGTGTTTCTTTGAATAGGACTGAGGGCTGAAGACTGCACTGCATGTAAGTGATTTATTCTCATGGTGAGATATTTTGTGAAGGCAAGATTTGAATGTATCTTGGGATCTGGTACGCAGGGGTATTGATAAGAGAGTCACAGAATCACTGAGGTGCACAGAGAACTCTGAAGATCACCTTGTCTAACCCTGCTGCTCAGAGCAGGTTGCTCAGGGCTATCCTCATTCAAGTTTTTAACACTTTCAAGGATTGAATTCTCTGCAATAGATTTCCAAAAGAACGTATTCAAATGATGGTCAAACTACAGCAAATGGAGAATCAGCCTCTGAAAGCTGAAGGACTTTTGCTGCAAGCAGGAAACAAGGAGAACTTTTTGGTATAACTACAGAGCTAACCTGATGGCCTTTCGTGGGTAAACACATGAAACAGACCCAAATTCCATTCCTTTTTTATTAACAAAGATATTATGAGTTATGGACTCAGCCTTTAAAGGCAGACAAGAAAACGTTGCAAAGACAATAGAAAACATTGTTTTGTTTCCTTGTGTCCTACACTCTTGGCTGGGGCTCATGCTCCCATGGGAACAGCAGGACTCTGTCACACCAAATACACTCACACTGGGGCAAAATCATAGGCAAAGGGAAGCAGTCCCAGCAATTACATTTCTGTATGACTAGCAACACGTTACAAACCCCACAAAGGTCCCTTCACTGAGAAACATCATATTTAACTGGAAAGAATAGTATTACTCCTTATTTACATCAGTGAGTCTGAGAGGAGAAAAACATATGGAAGAGCTCACGATGAGAGAGGCCATTGGCTTATTTCTGCAGTTGCTACACAGAATGTCAGTAATAACAATCTGTAGTTTGAACTGTTCACTATGTTCATCCTCATGCCATGGGAAAAAATGATGCTTAAGGCAGAACAATTACACCACAACTGGCCTTAAGGTAAAATGGCATCATAAATAAACAGTGCAAGTAGTAGTAATAATGACAGCAATGAAAATAGACATAAAAACCAAAACCAAAGTAGAACTGTCACAAAGTAATATATCTTCAAACTTATAAAAGTAGCTAGGACATTTAAAGATCCATTTAGAATAGTAAAGAGAAAAATGGCAAATGAAAATCTATTATAATACTTGAAATTGTCCTTTTAACCTTTATTTAAATTAGCAAAAGTTGCATGTTCATGCCCAATGGCAAAATATAGTCTTTTTCTAGCAAAACATGGACGTTTGGTATTAATGCAGAGCATATAATATTTAAAAAGTCATCTATTATAAAATCTAAATCATGACTATACTGCCAAGTATTGAGCTTAGCAAAGAAATATTAATTCTAGTTAAATTGGTCCAAAACCCAATAAAAATATTCAATGAAAATTTGGGTCAATTGTCCATTTGCAGACCAGTAGCTACAATAAAGGAGACAGCGTCTTTACTTGTTGAAAGTAATTTCCTTATAAGTTCTGAACACAAGCATCCTCTAACAATAAACCAAACGAGCTCTCAATATAAAATACATCTTCCTTCTCTGAAAATCTGTATAGCAAATACAGCCCGAGGGAACTTTTAACAAAATGTTATAAAACTGAAAACTGACATTAATAGGAAGTACTGATATATCTTTAGTGACAATGAGTTCAATTCTCCTGCCACTGCATAACGGAAACACCAATTGGCTCCAATTTGCCTCGATTGGATTTGCTCCGATCAGTGACAGAAGAATGAGGCCCAGTCCTGCTGAGACATCGTTATGACAGACAGATTTAGCAGAAAGTATTGGCTACAGCTGAAATATGTGGCTCCTTAACACTGTTCAGACTTTGGTTAAAATCCATGGGGGAGGATAGGATGCAGTACAAGTGGTCAATGCACTCCTTAGGGTCAATGACTACAGTTCACACAACAATCTCCGTCAGTGAGGTAAAGCACATGGAGTTTCAACCTTCCCACTGCATACACCAATCTCAATTCTCCCTCTGTGCAAATTTATCGTGGCCCTTTATTCTAAAATATCTTCCAACATCTCCCCGGTCTTTAATTATTGCTGTGCCTGTTTCTTCCTTCACCAATCCCCATCAGATCTCCTTTGCTCCTGGCACAGCACAGGAGCAAGGTAGGAGAGCTCTACTAGAACATTTGCCGAAAGCAGCCCAAAGTTCAGACTCTGCCAAAAGGATCTGTCCACTCTATTACTTCATCTTTTCTACAGCATGCTTGCATTTTGAAGGGAATAAGGAGGTACTGCAGTCCCTCTTGTGAAAGCCAGCAAGGCGAAATGCAATCTGTCCCCTTACCATGATGCTCTGGCCAAGAAGAGACATATGCACCAAGAGAAGGTGCAAGAAGGAATTTATACTGCGCTAGAAATATGTGATGAATTTTATACTGAATCAAACTTAATGTTACAATTGATTTTTTTTCTTCAACTCAGGATTGAAAGCCTATTATAATACTACTTATCAATAGAGAGTGTTAATTCACACTTTGAATTAAGTGTCTAAAATGGGAATTTAATTTAGATTTACTAAGATGGCAATTGCATGTTAATTAAATAGCAATTGATTATTAAAATATTTTACTGAGGTTTAACAGCTCTATTACATAAGAAAATTTGCTAAATTACTGTCCAAATTGCATTTTTAGATGTCCTGCAATGAATTCAGTGAGGTTGCACTGATGTATATGAAAACAAAATAGTTGTTTTCTTTTGAGTTAGTGTTTATTTAACGTACAGTAACTCACTGAGTCTAAACCAAGGGGTTAGCTACAGCTCTTTAGGATAGTTATATTGTTAAGGAATATTAAGAAGTCATATGTTTTGAAGCTATAAATGTTCAGTACCATTTATTAATTGCCAAAATAATCTTTAGTTCAGAAAGATATCAAAGACTGTTGATACATCTGTACCTAAGTCTGGCACCAGACATATCAAGCATAAATTGACGTTACTATAGCTGTAATACACTTTGGTTAACAACAGTATGGGAGTGTGACCTGGGATGTCATATCTAGAGGACTGAACTGGACTCAATCACCCATCAGCAATGCAGGGAGAAGTAAGAACACCTGCTGTTTCATGGTGTCCAGGCACCCAAGCACGAAGCAGGTGCTGTGATGGAATTTTTTTTCATTTGATGCTGAAAGCTGGGCTCAGGATGTGCATGAGCACCGCCTGAGTTTTCCCTCTGCAGCTGCTTGCAGAATATTCATTACCAATTTACATAATCAATGGAGATCTCCTCCATTTAGAAGGGCAAGATAAGCCACTACAGGTGCATTAGTAGTGCCCTGCGAGAATCTAATCCTGTATGGATGGATGTTTTCTCTCTATTTTTCCACCACTGTTTAAGAAACTGGCACTTTCAAGGAAAAAAAAACCCTTTTAAAAGTCTTAACTGACCTCACAGTGAGAGCATAACTGTGATTTTTATCACTTTTATATGATCTTAGATTCTCACCCAGTTCTTTCCCCTTAAGACAGCTCTTTTCTTCAGCAACATAATGTACTCATTTTTCCAGTGGGCATAGGTAGAATTCCCCTTTCTCATGAAGGTTCCTTGGAATTTTTTTTTTTGTTATTCTATCTACTCACATTCCGCTTTCAATTCCTGATTTCAATGTTTTATCACCCCTCTTGATCCCCTGTTTTATATGCTGCCTTTCAGCAGTTCCAATTCTTCCTGGTCTAGAGAGCACCAGCACAAATTTCAGCAACACTGCTCATCACCATTTTTGCCTTCCATCCTTCATAAAACAGAAATATAATCCTTGGACCTATGCCAAGTCTTGTGATATCAGATAAATCACCATTTTCTTTGGTGCAAGGACTTCTGTTTCTTATTTGTGTGAAAAATGCAATTACCAGAATAAGGTCTTTGGCAGTTAGATCTACTGACTTTTTTTTTGTCTCCTACACATTCACATAAAGTTCGTGGATTGCAGAGGCAGAGTAATTCTCTGGATGCCATCTTCCCTCCCATCTAGTACAAACTCCCATTACTGGGGGGAGAGGGAAGCTAAATCCCATGGTCACACCCAAGCCAAAGCTGCATTTTAAGCCAATATTCTTTCTTTCATCAAATGCTGTTACATGTGAGACAGACACCTTTATCTTTTCGCTTTTGTGGCAAAGTGCCCACGTCCAAGGAACTCAATACCTTCCTGTCAGCATCAGCCTCTGCCTAAATTTTTATTCACAGCTGAGCTGACTGACAAAAGAATCCCCTGGTGTCCCCCCAGGTCCTGAGGACTCACTCAGGGTCACGCCAAACACTGCCACCAGGCATGCCCAGTCTGTGGTAACTGCGGGGGGAGGTTGTTCAGGGTTCCCTGAGTTACCAGCTCTAGCTCATATTCCTCATCTTTTTAATGCCATTCCAAGGCAGATCCTGCCTCAAACATGACCCTCTTCCTTCTTTTTTAATCCTCCAACTGAACCTACAAGCAAAACTGTTCTGCAATGTAAGTTCATGCTCTTAGAATAAATATTATTTTGTAGCTAGTGGCTAATATTTTTAAATAAAAGTAGCAAAATTTAGCCATTATTTTCTTAAAGTGAAATATTCTGTTACTGCATTAAACAAAATATACATTTTTCTGCTTCTTCACAACTTCTTGTGTATTATCACCTAGAAGAAAGGGATTCAATTACTTACTCTCCATACAAGTACTTAATTTACCTTTTTGGAGTGGGGGCAAGGGAACAGCTCAAGTGCAGCTGTACAATATTATGTTGTGATTTTCATTACTAGTTCTACCTACTGGACACACATTACTTGGTCTTCCTAGGAAATACAAACATTCAAAATACAAACCAAATACAAGCTGATACTTTTATGCCTATTTCCCATTCCTCTGCATTCACACTTGCGTGACTGATTTGTGTGTGAAATGGTTTCCAAGTTTTCAAGCAAAAAGCAGTTAAGAAACAAAATATTTATACTCTTCTAACTTGCACTTCCTGTCTAGCTAGATCCAATACAGATGCAAAGTCACTGGTCTGCAAGAGCTTTCCACAGATCTATAATAAAATAATTAAATTAGTGAGTTGTGTTTAGATCAGAGATTCTTGGCTGCCAGCTCCTAAGAACTTGGGGAATTCTGAACCACAGAAGGATCATTTGGAGTCCATTTGGCAGAAACGTCAGAAACTTGCTGCTCCTGGGAACATCCTTTTCCAATAACATTTATAGCTCTAGATGGAAGTGAAAAGCACCATATGTTAAGAGTTTCCTGTAAAGCTTCCTGGTAAGAGAGGACATAAATTCAACTTGTCACATCTGCTCATGGACCAGTCAAGTAGGATTTTATCACAGCTTTAAGTGGTTTACAAAACTGTCCTGTTATCGACTGAAGGGAGTTTACTTCTCAAGGCTTTTTTTCAATATGCATGTTTATATAATCTCAATCATTAAATTATTTATTTGTCAGTGGAATTCAGTAACATGTATTATTATTTATCTCTAAACAGCAAAGATTACTCAGTTATTCAGCTAAGAGCAACAGTTCAGTTGGAAGCCAATTTGCATGGTTCAGCTGAATAAAACTAAGCAGTCCCATTCTGCCCTTCGTTTTTCTAACCCCAGCTCTGTATATGGTATCAAATTTTCCATTATGAAATACATTTAATTAGACAAAAGTTTCTAACCTACTCAGAAATCTTAGGTCCTAAGGACTGCAAATGCAATGTAAACAGCTGGCTTAAAATTCCCAAGGAGTCAAGGATCCCAAAGAAAATATGATGAACCACTACATCTTGTCTCTGCAGTTGCTCAAGAAATCATTACTCCCCTTACAGAAAGCAGCAATTTGTTATGTAAAGTGCAAAGATAGCACAAAACAAGGCAACGATATTCTGTGGCAGGAATTTTTGCAAAAGTCACAGCTCTATGAAATTGGGCATAGCCAAACTCCACAAGTAGATGCGTGTTTTTTGGCATACTGTCCTGCTCTTGTTGAAGTCACAAAGAGGAGGATTGGGCCCAAACTATGCAGCTATTTGCCAAAATAATCAAGTTACAGGAAATTGCTCCCCAAAAGGTAGACATGTTTTAAAATTCCAGATGCCTACTTGGAGCTGATCTAATTTACACAGACCGGGCCATATACTGTTCCCTGCCTCGGTACACAGTTCCCTTTGATGTTTATGGGAATCTGATGCTGCTTCAGGGCAGTGCAGAACACGTCCCTTGGAGCCCATTCCTTCCACTCTAACACTAAGGAGTGAGCACAAAAGAGAGTGGAAGCAACACATCACATTACATCCAATATTCATGCAATTATTGAAGAACACTGTATGTATTACATTTGCAAACTGTCCATAATAATTTAATTTTCTCTCCTCAATTTATAATATGCTAATTAGGCATGAAATTAAATGCTTTTTAACATACAACTGATTATGCTATAATGTATCCACAAAGATTGATTACTGAATAATAAATTGTAATTTGCATAAATATTTATATAATTTATTTTAAAAAATTCCATAATGCATAAACAGATAACATGGGAAAACAACAACTTCTATGACAGAAATTGTACTTTGTCTTTCAGAGATCTTTTTTCTTGAGACTTGTGAAGACTTCCTCACATATTAGGGAACCAAACTGTACTCCCCACCACAAGGAGCACTGCATGCTTTAAATGTTCCTTCTTTACATGACATCAAAACTACTTAGTAACATAACATGTTATTCTTAACATGCACCAAAAAACAGAACACTTGCCAGAAGAGGAGTTAATTACAATATGGAGCTTCACCCAATATGAAACTTTAAATTAAAAACTGATCTTGTATTTGGGATCCATCCTTGCACTTGCTCATACCAATGGCAAAACCTCTTCTTTGTGATCCTTCGTTATCATATCTGACACTGACAACATTTTGCTGCAATTATTTCAGTCTAGGTTTCTTTGTGACAAAATTACAGTCGTACTCATTACTTTACCAGGGAGTTAACAGCTGATAGTTTTTGTTTAAAAGACACCCAGGATAACTTTCAAACATGAGCAGAAATTTAAAGAAACTCCATTAACAGAGGCACAGAGAACTTGTTCAGCAGATTTCCCAGCAATTCTGGCCCCACTCTGCCTGCCTGATAGCAAAAGTCAGTTTTTTATGGACTACTTGTCCTTGAGGAACATTCTACCAGCAACAGCTCAGATACCTTCTCACTCCTCCACAAAGGGTCAGCAGCAAACTTGACTGAAGTAAACGGAAAGACTCCCCACGACCTCACAAGCTTTGGATCATGGCCACGTTTTGCACAATATTCTCATAAACCAAAGATTGTTCACAGGAAAGTCCCAATGCTCGACTCTGTTCTGCCCATGCTGAGTGGGAAGGGAGACTCCCAACTGATTTCAGTGGGAAGGAAAAGACAAACCTCATGTAACCGGATAAGTCCCTCTACCTCAGCTGGCTTTGTTTATGCTTCTTATTGGCCTATTTAGAAGTGTCAAAGGTATTAAAAAACCCCATACCATTATTCAAAAAATGCAACAAAAACAATGGAGTTAGGTTTTTTGGATATACTGTCTTGCTGCTTACAAGTCAGGATCAAGAAAGAACTTGGAATAAATCACACTGGTTAGAACACACAATCCTCTTGTAAAAAGAAAACTGGATTTAAATGCCTGATTTAGGATGACCGATTAAAAATAACTTTCAGTTATTCAAAAATTAAAAAGTTTAATGAGAAGGCTATTATGAGAACAGAAAACTGCAACTGGGTTTTTTTCTGCACCTGCTTAAAAGTCACCAGCTAGCCAGCAGGAAATGCTAAGGAGACATATTCCACACAGGGAACAAGACTGAAATAGAGCCCAGCTTTGGTTCACTGCTGCAAGCTGCTGTGCACCTCTTGAGAAACACTCAGCTCTATACAGAAATCAGTGGGAGTTTTAGTAACTCAGACTGTTACAGCATCAAATTTTTGGATATTAATGTGGATTATGTTTAAAAAGTCTGTTTTCTTGCCCAGAAATCCTGTGATGAATTTGCTCTTCAGTAAGTTTTCAGGAAGCACTCATCATTAGTGGAAGGATGTGGTATAATATAAGCTTTTTTGAAAAGTTTTGAAATTATACTTCTCCTGGCTGCTGCAACCATACATCTGAGAAAGGAGGTGGGAGTCCCTGCACAGCTGAGAGCTCTTGGGACAGCAGAGCCTGATGGGCTGCCCAAGAGCTCCTCCTGGGCTCCTCCCAGGGACTGCACAGAAATTGCCATAATGCTCAATCTTCCAGGCAGTTTCTGCAGTGGAACACTTTTTTTCTTTCTCTCTTCTACTCCTTCTCACTTCTCTTTCTCATTCTCAATTACTTTCTCTTTGTTTTCAAGGTACCATGCAAGAGGATTTTGTTTTAAGAAGTGATGCTCTTTTTGTGAGTATTCCATCACAAGTGGAAGGCACCAGACCATCCATGTCTGCTAAACCACACTCTATCTCTTAATATTGTTGTTCTGTGTTTGGCACCAGCTTCAAACTCCATTTCTCATAAATGCACAGAACTCTGCAAACCGCAATCCCTCACATACAAACTGGTAATGCTACTCAATACCCTGAATTCTTACAGCTTTCTTCCATGATCTCAAAATGCTTAGAGATACCAATATTTCTTCTGCACACAGAAAAAGGACGTGGAGTGTACACCCAGTCTACAAAGCCACACACTGGTCACACAGCTGGATCTTCTAATATTCCTAAAGTAACCACAACAAACTTTACTTCCTTACAGAATTTGACTAACCAAGTAACTCTTTTTAGTTCTCTTTTAAATTGCTGTATATCTTCCTCCTTAAAGATTTTTTGGGAACTTTTGGAAGCTGTTCTCACTGCACTCCCTCTTCCACCCCTCCATTTGATCCAGCTGTGCCCCAGCTGGGTACAAGTAGGGCATTGTGCTGCCCTCCGTGCCTTAGCTGCCCTGCTCCACACTCATGCTCGTCTGCATCCACTTTTTACTGACATATTTCTTACATGCAGCACACTGTGAAAGGGATACAGGATGTTACATGAGGTGTACTGAAATGCTTTATTATTAAATATTTTAAATTAATCATGTGTGATAGTTAATTATTCATTCAAACAAACCATGAAAAATAGGGACTGCAGCAATTTCCTCTCTCCAGTAGCAGATTGCTACTAAATGTATGGCACAATAAAACACCCAAATTAAAACTTCCTGATGTGACACCAAATTACTAAATACCCAAACTGCTGAAAAATTAGAAGTATAACCCTTGCACAACATATTTATTATATTCATGTCCTACTTAAAAATGCATCTTATTTGGAAGAAAAGAATATTCATGATCTCTCTTCTACAAATTGGAAAGGAAGTCTCTTGATTTGCCAGAAACTTTTGAACAGCAACATAAGCAAACCTTAAGAAAGGCACATCATGTGCAAGCAGTTGATGGTGTATGGTGAAATTAAATAATTACATAGCAGAATGTAACCTCTTGAAGTCAGTCTTTCCAACCTGAACAACTTAATTTTTATTATTCCTAATTATTTAGAGTGCCCTTCACCAAGAAGGAGTAATAACAAAAGTTCACTGCCTCAAAGAACTTGAAAATGAAAATTTTATTACATCCTACCTGTGTAAAGGCCAGTGTTGGTGGAACTAGTCCTTGTAACAAGCAATAAATGAGATATGAAGAATTTTTAGGAAAGAAACCCCGAAGAGAAAAAGGAAAAACAAAGCACAGAAGTCTCTAAAAGAGATGGAGGTTAAGATGCAAAGAAAAAGTTAAGCCAAATCAAAACATGGTACATGCCCTCTTAACTCTCCAATGCTATCTTTTTGTACACTCTCACACGTCTCAGGGTCAGACTGAGTAGTCCTCTCCTGCCCTTCCCTAACAATCACTTAAGCCATTAAAAAAAAAATCCCAGAGAGATAAAAACAGGATAGAAAAGATGAAAAGACACATATCTCAAACTTATTTTTATTTATGATTTTACTGTAATTTTGTCATACATACTCAGCTGTGCAAGTTTACCTCTTATATAGTTCCTAAACCCTGCAAAAAATGTAAACATAAGACTTTTGACTGAACTTAATGATTCTATTTTGAACTGCCTGGTTCTGGCAGAGATATCATTATAGTATATATTCCTGAAGACTCAGTGTAACGATCAAAGCACTCTGAAAGTACAGTGATCAATGAAGAGCTGTTTGTCTGTCAATCCTTCAAGAAAAGCAGGAGTGCCCAGCTCAGCAGAACAGCAGGAGAGCACGCTGCCATCTGAGGGAATTGCAGCTTGGTCACAGTCTCACCAAGGTAATAATATTTTGTCAGTATTATTTCTTTTCTTACTATGAAAAGAGATCTGTCTTATGTGAACCCATTTGTTAGATTGCAATTTACAGGTTTAACCTTTCATTAGTCTCTATCCACTTTCATTAAAGCCACTAATTTGACAAGTGAATGACTTCTTTTTGAGAGGTTTGTCCTTTCCTTTCCAAAGAGATTTTTTTTCACCTTGCCTATCAGCCTGGCCCAGGCACTGAGTGTCATTAGCACCTTCCCCGCTGACAGCAAGAGGATGGAGCAGGAGAGCGCCGAGGCAAAGGTTTGCAGAGGTGCAAACAGATTACACACACGAATGAATTTCAATACTGGTCACTTTTTACCATACTCATACTCTGTTCTGCTGTCCTCCCTTTCCCCTCCAGCAAAAGCCCACGTCGGCTCTCTCTTTGTGTTGGCAAGATATTCCTAACAGCATCTCTCAATCTTTTTCCCCTTGCATGTCCTTCTTCTCTACTTCCTTCTGCTTTGATTCTTCTTTGCTTTCTTCTGTTTCATCTTTTCACTAGTCAGGTCTCCCATTATTTGTTTCATCTTTTGTTGCTCTTTTCCCCCTCTACAGTTGCTCTTTTTCTGTGCTGCTGACTTAACTTACAGTTTCTCCAATCTTTCTCTAAAGCACAGCAGAACAAGCAAATTAGAGAATCTTGTTAATTTAATCTAGCACCTCCTCAGTGTTGTTCTTTTCGTGATCATTCTGCTCCATCTTGCTTTTCTACAAGCAAGGACAAACAACTTCTAATGATAAAGGGCAGAGAGAGAGGAAAATACCATGCACGTGCTCTTTGGAAGCTCTCACGATCCTTGCTGGAGTCATTTGCTAATTTTTACATCTATTTCGTTGTTGCATAATAAGAGCCTTCTCCTTTAAGCCTCCAAATGAGCCAGATACAGCCTTTCACTGTTCTCTATCATTTTATGGCTCTTCAGTCTTTTTATAGTAAGAAACTGGAAATATGTTCTGCACAGTGTTATTTGTAAGCTTCTCTCTCTCCCCATCCCTTTCAGTTATCTAAGTGTTATTTAACTGTCAAAGTTTGGGACACTGCATTTGAAAGATACTACTCAGCATTTCTACACTGGAAAACCTGTGAGAGAAAAGGAAATAAACCCTCCTGAAAACGTTTATGTTCCCTGAGTAGCAGCACATGGAACGTCTGAGAGCCATTAGGTTCCTTCAGCTGTCACAATATGGGTGAACATTAGCCGGTACGTAAGAGCTGTTTGGAAGCAGCCAGCATTAGTGGGGTCAGAGAGGAATGGGTTCCATTCTGTACAGTAAGGTTTGTTCCTGTACAGCCTCTGCTTCACAGTGCCAGAATCAATGAGCTGCGACAGGTTGCTTCTTCTCAGGTCAGATTGTGCACGGGGCGAGCAGTGCATGAAGGAAAAATGGCAGGGAGTCCTGGGGTTATTATACAGACAAGGAATAAGCAATTGGAAAAAGGAATGAAATGCAAACTGCCATGACAAAAGGAAAAGGATAGAAAACATAAAATGAGTTCAGGTCAGGCAATCAGCAGGGATGGAGAGAAAAAGAGGGGAGAGGTAGGAGGTAAGACATTTTAGCTCATATCTACTCAGTAAATTCCCTCAGATTACTCATAATACATGAAATTATACATAATTCCCCTCAAAGGTGTTGACAGCAAAGCTACATCTACCTCAGCAATGTCATTTACTCTTTACAGACAATGACTAGCAATAGTTTTTATCTATGATTCATAAAAGCATGGTATAATGTATACAGGTATTCAGCAACATTATCCAAAAAAACATAAGCTCTTCCTAAGAACACACACTCAAGTCCCTAGACAGAGACAATGCATTTTTTTTCTCTTGTTACATACATAGGTTCTTTCAACTGAAAGTGTTAAGTCTTAAATAAAACAGCACAGAAAATCAAAAGCAAAGCTAGGAATAGAGATAAGTGTCCTGCTCGCAGAGTCTGGCTCTGAGCACCCTTCACACCCTTTGTCAAAAAAGATATTTTGAAGAAAAAACTAAAATTGCAGTGAACATTTATATAATTGGACATCAGAGAGGTCTTGAAATGCAGCTGGGATGCAAAATAAGAAAAAGAGGTAATTTGTTGACATTTACTTGATAACTTCTGGATATAATTTTTCTCAATACTAAAGTTATAGGCACTTTAAATCTTAACTGTACCTTTCTCCACCTGGGAAAGTTAAGTGTTCCAAACAGACAAGCCTAATGCAAGCAACCTCAGGCTGCTGAGACACCAGAACAACAGCCAAGCAACAAAACCCCACACAGACTCATGGGACGAATACCAGGAAGTTTTTTCACTTAATATCTAACAATCCCCTTCTCTCACTAGATTTTGGACATCAGTTTTTTAACCTAATTTGGAGACTTCAGCTACAGGCTGATTAGATTCATTTCCTAGATCCACAAACAACCTAAGAAATTAAATATGGTGCTCTGAATTTCAGTAAAGCCAAGGTTCCGACCTTGAGCATATAATCCTAAAGATTCAAGAAGAGTTAGAACAATCTTCAACTAAATTAGTAAAGGAACTTTATGATTTATGCTGTCATTGCTGTCTTTTCTAAGGAGAATAAGGTTTTATCTTATTTTATTTTTAAATGATCAATTAAGGAAAAGTTGACTGGTGACAAGAACTCTTCTAATTACTAAGTTTTCACAGTATTAAATACTTAAATCAACCAGCATTTAGCAAACTACTGCTCCCCCTTTCTCCCCCTCCATACACACACATTTTCTTTCTAAAAGCCCTCTACTGAATTAGCTGTTAGGTACTAATTGCAAATGATTAAGCACTCACTAGTCTTACACTTCTTGCTTTAAAATTAATGTGATGTATTAGCATGGAACATGGCTTGTATTAATATTATAAATGGAAGCCTGCATGGATCACTGCCTACTGTTTTGCATTACAAGGAGCATGCAGCTAAAGAAAAAAGTCCAATTTAGACCAGAAAAAGCCTAGTACACCATATATTTCTGTTGGCAACAAAGAAGTAAAAGGACTGAAGAAAATAAAGTTAAATACTATCTATTTATATAAGCAGCATATAATTTTTTCCATAAGCAGCAGAAGCAAACATATAAAGAGATAAATTTCTCTCATCCATCTCTGAAATAACTGGAATATATGAAGCTAAAGTTAAATTTAAATTACGCCATTAAGCAGAGCCATGCCACAGACAAATATCTTTTCTGCCTTGTTCTACAGAGGTAACAAAGTTGTTTTTTTCTGTGTATATCAGGTTCAAGGATTATACTCCATTTAAACATCTTACTTGTGCTCTTGAATGCCAAAGAGTACTTAGTGTGTTCTTAAAGTTTATATATTTGTAATTATTTATCCCTCCCCCAAGGTACCTTTCTCACTTCTTCAGCCACCATGGGCATGTAAAACATAGCTCTATTAGCATGTACAGCTTCACCAGCTTGCCTTGTATTTGTTACATGTGCTAAAATTGAATCCAATTTTTTAGAAATGAAAAACATTAGTTTGATTCTTCTTTGCTTTGTGCAACTATAAATGAACATAATATGCTTAGATGATAGGCAAATGAAAGTTCTCTGCACACAAACTCTGTCAGTTCTAAATACAAGCACCTTCTACAAATCTATGCATTTTGTCGGGAGCCTAAAGAGTCTCCTCCAAGATGAAATTTTTAATGCTAGTTATTGGAGAAGTATGGAAAATATGACACACATATTTTTTTTAAAAAATGACAGGTTTCCTTATCTGGAAAACACAATACATCTCTTTTTTGGCTTTTCTCTTGAAGTTGGTTATGAGAAAAAGCTCATGGAAGGAAGAGAAATTATTTACACAATATTCTTATAAATAAGTTGGAAGGATCAATACAAATGCGACTTTAGAAAGAGAAAGCCTGAGAGCAGAAATGTGAAAGCAGCAGCAGAATCCTGGGATACCTTGGCCACTACAATAGCAGCAGGAATGCACAGTGACAAGCGAGAAACAAGTGATGCCAAAGCTCTGAGCTGTAATGTCCTATGCACACACATTAGTGCTCCTGGCAGCAGAGACACCTGCACGGAGAGCAAAGGACACTCCAGTGCAGAGGCTGCTAGCACAGAGGGAGCAGCTCAGCCACATCCCAGCGCGGCACACAGGACAGTGCCACTCCTGAGCCAGCTCCCCTGGCAAGTGCTGCTCCTGCTCCTTCCAAAGCGCGCCTGCACCGAGGAACGGCAGCACGGAACCACAGCTGAATAGAGAGGCTGTGCGCTAGCACAACAAACAGGCTGTGAGGAGCCAAGGAACAATGGATGGGAAGGACCCTCCGTGGCAAAGCACAGCCGCTGCGCCAGCCCCTGCTCGCTGCCTTCCCCTGGCACTGTGGGGACCCCTGAACTCCCTGCTGCTCCCACGGCAGAGCCCCGGGCAGGCCAGCAGGGAGGAGTGGCTGAGCAGAGCAGCGAGGGCTGGCAGCAGCTCGGCAGGACAGTGTGTGTGCTGCCCCATGGGACTGACACACCTCCAGCTTGTTCGGCTTGGTTTGCTTAGCTGAATTTTCTACTTCTATTTCTGTTTCCTGGTCCTTGCTTCGTTTTGGCTTTAAAACGTGGCTTGTGGGAATGAGTAGGTTGGGATCTTGTAAATGCTGATCTCAGCTACAGGTTGGGTTAACCAGAATTTGATTTGTACAGATATTAAAGTCAAAGACATATTTATGAAGCATTGTGATTAGAAAAATATTCCTTTTTCAACAATAAAAAGTAGGATTTATTATTTTTTAATCACCGCTAGATTTAATGGGATATTATGAAGATGTGCCTCTAATTGGTCTCATTTTTTTTTTGTTTTCTATTGTATTTCATTATAAAAAAGCAGCAACATTGGCCCAGTGTGCCTTTGCCTTTTAATGATTTCTGCTGTCATCATCCTGAAGCACCTTTAGCATAGAGAAACTGTTTTCCCAATATTTCTTATTCCCTACCAGCCATTTGAGAAAGAGAAAGGAGCTGACTGAATTACCCACGGCCACAGAGTGATGTGGAGGCAGGTTCAAGGGTTAACCCAGGTCATTTAAATCCTACTGACTCACTCTTCTGTCACAGAAGTTGACATGGAATTTTTCATCTAGGAGGACAGAGACACACCTTATACGCATAGCAGACAACCAGATTTTTCTGAGATCGATGTAAGTGAAAATTCTCCACCTCCCTGGGAGCAGATGAGTACAGGATTGTTCAGCTTTAGCTTCTTAATTAGTCCAAGAATTTAACATTAGTAGGGCTAAATTTATGGAGATATATATATTTATATTCAGAAAGAGAGAGAGAGAGAGATTCAGAGGAGAAACCTTCAGAAAAATAGTAATCATATTATTAAAAACACTATCAGATTACATGGATTCTAAGACTGTCAAGTTGAAATTGCTCTCTAAACCTTGAATTCCAGCTCTTAAATTATTGAATTTACAACCTTGATAATGCTTGAGATTTTCAATGTATATCTTTGTTCTGACTGTATATACAAAGCACTGTTATAGAAATTCAGTGTTTGCCTATATTTATCACACACTGTCACAGAAGTTTCTCAGTCTTCTGCTTTTAGAATTGGAAATAAACCTATTGCTAAGAATATAATTTTCAATAGAAACTACTTCCTACCAGAATCCTGATACTGGTAATTCCTTGGAGTAAATACTGCCACTTCTGTCATTGAATCAATGAAACTGAGCACTTGTTTCAAGTCAGATCCATATCTGATTATTATTCAACTCAGCTTTAATTTCTAATGCAGGACAGGAAAACACAACAGCAAGTTCCCATCTCCAGTGAGGGCTCTCCTTTGGGAATTACATATTTCTCACTACCAGTGGCTAAATCCTGTTTGAAGCTGCAAGACAACCACTTACTCCATAGTGTCTAATATTAAAAAAAAATTCTGAGCATCACCCAGCCACCCTCTCACTGGATGCCACAACTCACTCATACAATAGTCTGCCACAACTCTTCCATTTCTTTCATTTATGTTATCTGCTGCACCAGAGTATTTGGGATAATTGGCAGTGAAATTCTGCTAACATGAACTTTGGGACTGAATTGTTTTCGATTAGTGAATGTTCCTATTGCATATTGGTGACTGCCTGTGCAAGCATTCATTCTTCAGAAATGCTACTGAGGTACTTTTTCTGAAAAAGAATGTTTGGAAAGAATTCAAAACAAAGAGGGGAAAAAAACAAACAATAAGCAGCAAACACAAGAATTCTTGAGGCAGTAAGAGAACCAGAGGAAGCGGGAGGTTGATACTTGGCCACATGGACTACTCTGTTCAAGGATTGTGCTGTTACTTTGTATTAAATTTCAGTTTCTGCTGAACTTTTCCAGTAGTTATCCACTTAGTTTCCTTTTGGAAAGAATGGTTAAAATTAGCCAGCAGAGGAGTTGGTTGGTAGAGGAGCTGGTACAGTATATGGCTTTACCAACTTGGATCACTACATCTACATCTATGAATACATCTCCATGGCCTAAGACACTTGCCTGAATGTACCTCACAGTACGGCAAAAAAATCCTGCTGCTGGCGTCCTAACCCATGGGATGCCAGTCTCGGCAAACATGGGCTGCAATTTCACTATTCTTCCTCTCACACAGCGCTGACTTGATGAAAAGTTAGGGTATCATTCTTGTTACAACAGTTAGCTTTCAACAGAGGGGTTTTTATGATTTCCTTTTCAATTGTGTATTAAGGCTGAAATGCATCTCCTCCCTATTTCATTCTTTTTTCAGGGTGGTAAGCAATTTTAAAATGTCTAAAACCCCCCTTTCACACGGTCAGCTACCTCACCCAAGTGAGCAACACTTGCTTTAGCCAATGCATGTCACAGAAATCTCAAGATATTTTTATAGAGTATTCAAAACAGCTTGACAAATTTCTCCTTTAAATTACAATTCCTCCATTTTCAATACACAAACCACATCTCCAGTGCTCACTACACTACTCAGGAAGCAGGACAGCTGGAATACAGATATCAGCCTTCACTACTGATTAATCTGCAGTGGAATCACCCACCCTCTTTGCTGCCTTAGCCCTGCTGACTTCTCCAAACAGTTGGGGACGTGGGAACAGAGACTCTGCAAAGTTTGCAGTCTACAAATATTTAGTAACTTGATCTTACACTGATCTGGAACACCAAGTCCCAACTCAGGAAAACATTTCAAACCTTGTTTAGCTTTAATTCAATAAATTACCTAATTGAAGTCCACTGAATTACTTTGGTGCCTAAAGTTATGTGCAATAAAGCATTAAAGCATGCACAGAGACTAACGGCTCTGCACTTTTGAAGCTTGTACTCTTAACTGAACACATCTTAACTGAGTGTCACGCTTCAGAGTTGAGGAATGAGACTCTCACCCATTTTACTTCCATTTGTCTGGATTCCTTAACAAGAAGTATCTTATTCAGTCACCTCTTATTGTATCATATCAGGTCTGCTAGCACTCTAGCTTCAAAGAGGCAAAGTGTTAAAAATGAGACAGGCTGATCATACGAGATCAAAAATATACAAGAATTCGGATAAGGAGGTGGAAAAAAAAAAAGAGGGAAGAGGAATGAAAGCATGTGCTTACAATTCCTGGACAAGAACAGTTCTCTCAAAGACAATGTACTCTACATATGTTATTTATATGCCACCATTTTAATGGCCCTTCAATGAAAAACATCTTGTTACCATAGTAACTGCCACATCGCGTGCTGTCTCTGAGGCTCCTACATCATCACACAGGACACGCACAGCGTTTCACACCCATAAGTCATGGGCATGTCTGGTATTCTACGAAAGAACGACGTGCACATATTTTCTCTACTTTAATCCATTATCTTGCACACACACTATCGATGTGAATTTCTCAACGTGGAAAAGGAAAATTGTGCTCTTGTTATTTCTCTTATTGTTTCGGCAGAGAGCAACATGTGCTAGTAATGGCAATTCACAATAGGAGAAAAAACCCTTTATTTTCAACTATTACCTTACCTCTCCATGCATCCACAAGCTATTTACAAGTTGAAGAAGAACTAGTTGAACTGTTTCATCTCATTTTAAAAGTGCCAACTTAATCCCTTTTGGCATTTCTGTAACACTGATTTTTCGGGATACTTTGCAGGGAGTTATGCACATTTACAACAGAAATTCACTGCAAAACCTCTCACTGTGAGGTGCAGGCAGAGGTCTATCTCCATCCTCCAGTCCATCACTTATAGATTTAAGATTTTCTACAGCTTACACAAGAAACTTCTGTTGCCCTAATTGCTATCACATTTTTATCCAATGCTGTATTTTTGAGCAGTCATAACTACCATAAAGACTTAAAACAATGCAAAAAGTGGACTTAATTTTTCCTTTGGAAACGGGCACAATAAAAAATGTTGTGTCCTGAGCCTAAGAAAATGTTTGGTGTCTGTACATAGTCTCCACAGGTAGAACTCCAGAATAAATTATGCAGGAGTATCTTCACGCTGCATACACCAGCTCTGAATCCTGTGAACCAACACCCATTCAGCAGTACAGCTGAAGAAAACACAGGTAAACAGTCTGCTGGTTCTAATTTGATGAGTGCAACGTCTCCAAACAGTTTGTTCACTTTAAACAGGCAAGCTTATTCATTCTGAATGAATATTTGAAACACAATAGCTGGGGTTTTTTAAACCGAAGGATAATTAACCCTGGGGCCTACCTGTGGGAAATAAACTAGCAGGCTACCTTCAGGATACACTCAGCAGAAGCACCAAGCTATATCATTATAATACTGTCAAACATGGTAGCAGATACACAGTGAGCCCTTGCGGAAAGATTTCTTGAGATGGAGGAAGGGTAGGAACCATCATTGCCAGACTTAAGGCTCCCGTTCTGCTATGTGGGATAGACATGACCATTTGTCACTGCAAAACTCTCTCTTACAAGAAAATAAGGACACCAAAATTCAAGCCAGCTTCTTGCCGTGCCTCAATGTTTAAAGACCCAAAAGGCTTTAGTCGAGGAAATGACTAGAAGATGATTATACAGAGGGCTGAGAGGAAATCCCACTGTCACAGACTGCTGCCAGGTCAGCACCAGCTCCTTCCTAGGACTCTGCCCATAGCACAGGCCCAGCAAGAAAAACATACTTTGAATGTGTGGCTTATAACCACACTAGTTTTCCCCAAGTTGTAGAAAACATACCTAACATACATTAAAAATGTGACTCATCTGGAGAGATATTTTTCTTTGAATATTCCAGGACATCCTGCATTGTCACTGATAGGGACAAAACTTGTTCAACTTAAAACTTTTTAATTGACTAGAAAGTATGGAAGCCCTGAGGCCACAAATACACATTGCACAACAGACTGTTTCTGCTTTCCCACTAAGAATCAGGAGCAGCCTTGCAGTATTTTCCTCTTACTCATGAAATTGGAACTGGAAAAAACAACGAATTTCTCACACTGTACGGAAGTGAGCTCAGTCCCAAGACAGATACCGTGAGCTTTAAATCCTCACACCAGAAGTTATTCCAGACCTGACAAAACATACTTGTTTATAATATTAAGCATAGGTTCTAATGACAGGAGGCACCATATCTGCACATTCTAGGCCACACTGCTGTGCAAAAATGGTGGGGTGGGGGAGGTGGGAGTGGGGCGTTGGTGATTTTTTTTTTTCTGTCCAGATTGCAAGGAACCTCTTGTTACTTGTGTCAGAAAGTCTGTTATGGTCTGTTATTCAGTCTAAAGATAGAGGGCATGAAATTAGATCTTAACGGAACAAAATTAATGTGCCCATATAACCTATTTCTATTACTAGGTTTCAGACACAGAAGAAAGCCACGTAAAGTTCTATATGTAACTGCAAATTTTGCCAGTTTTGAAAAGAACAGGATGAAATAGCATCAAAGATTATAAAGCAGTTCAAACCTTCCTGAGGGCACAGAAGTCAAGAAGAATAAAACCAAAATTTTTAACATTTAAAAATATGTAGATACTGTATTAGTAGAATTTTTAAGTTTTATTAAGTTTACTAACCTCCCTAAGTTTGGCTGGCTGGTGCCAGCTTTGTTTTAATTTCATTAATTGCAATTTTACTTTGTATTCCTCAAATCCTTAAATATCTTCACACTTGAGTCCTGTTTGTAGCTTTCTTCTCCAACCTCCTATTTCTCATTCTAGCGAATCACTAAGACAACTTTAAATGGTTATTGTGCATCTAACAGCACAAGCATCAATTATGTGGTTTTTTGCTATTTAATATCTTTAAATTCTACACTTTAGACCAAAAAAAAAAACCCACCAAATCCAAGCCACTTCTGCTTGCTCAGAAATCATAATCTGCACTGTTACTGATACTAACAGTAAGGGACCAGACTCTGCAACAGTAAAACACAGATTTTGTGGCAGAGTTGGAAGAAAGTGAAACAACTGGATGTCACTTTGGATTTGGTTTCTTCACATTTTCAAATTGTTCTGCATTGTGCAAGAGCAACATGGTTTTAAAATAATAAGAAAAGACAAGTAAGAAACCACTGCTTCCTGTATTCTGGTCAATTTAGTACATAGAGTTCTTTCTACCTATAACTGGTGTACAGGAGAAGTAAAGGGAATGTGGGGAAGAGATGGGAAAAGGAAATGTACTTTGGTTATTTTAGAAGGCTCTTAATAGCTGCTAGCAAACTATCAGGGAAAAAAGTGAACCCATTCCAAACCTTCCAATGTTCTAAAGCCAACTTTTTTTTTTTTTCTTTTCCCCTCAGCACTGGAGAGAACAAATCACTCATTCAGACATCCAAGACCCATACTAGCAAGACCTAATTGTGAACTCTGTTGTCGATCCTCAGCTACCTATGTGTCTGAAGATTTTCCACATCTCATTGCATCAAGGAGAGAAAAGTGCAGTTATGATTTCAAAGTTTGCTGAAGCAGCACTTATTAAAGTATGCACTCAGGATCCATTTCTGTTTGAGATCTTTCATTACCTAAATTTTAATCCCACCTTTCCAGGCATCACTCATTATCACCTGAAATTCAGGAACCACAGGCAAAAAAGACTGTCTGAACACATGGTTACAAGAGAGGGATTTTCCTAGCAAAGACAGACATGTGAAAGCTTTCAGAACTTCTATTCCAACTCTTGTGAGTTTTTAATGATTTGGATAGCGTGGGTAGTGGAAACAGATGCTATCGTCTCTACATTTTTGGCAGAGGATAAAGCAGCAAAGGCTAACATATTCATGCTGTTTGCAAACTCGTGTATACCACCGATCATCTTTCCAAAATATATTTGGGCAGGACAGAAAATTTTCAGCTCTTGATGATATAAAATTATACCATTAATGTCTAAATATATCATTACTTTTTAAAAGAAAATACCCTCCTCCTGCAATGCATAATCTTTGCTGTTCTCAAATGGATAAAGAATATGTATCTGGGTAGCCCTTTAGATTCTTTCCTCTCTAACAAAAGAAAATCATGCTTGCCAAGTGCATGAGGATCCTCAGATGGAAGACACTTTGTAGGAGTAAATTCCTGTATTTATTGCTACCACACAGCATTCAGTACATCCACAATGCTTCCTGCAGGCTGAAGACTATATTAAGACCCAGTGAAAGCAGATGTAACTCCACTGACATCAGCAGAGCTGCACTTACATCAGGCCTCAACATGGTCTAAACACTGCTGCCTATGGTCCATACATTGTTTATTCTCATGAGTGAAGCCTTTGTAATCTAATAATAATTGTCTAGATCTGACCCAAAACTTAGGATACACAGAAAACTAATACAAAGCAAGCATCTATCTCTGCTTCATCTAAGCTTTCCCCTGTCCCAAAGAAGCTTGGCTTGGAACCTTAAAAGAATTTAACCTTTAAAGATCACAAAACAATAATGTAGTTAAGTATGAAGGAGAGCTGATAAAGGGTTTGAACATATCCCTGCCCCTCGTGTTATCCCCCCTTAACTAGCTGTAGGCTGTAAATGCATCTTGCATCTAAGATGAATCTTGCAACATATTTTAAAAATAGCATTTATCACGCAATAACCCGAAAGAACTTCAACTTCATTCAAAGTGATGAAAGAAGAGGAAGGAAATTCCAGAATACAAGCAACATGCTGTCATCTGAGATCCTAATTCCACTTTGCACAGGCTGAACACTGTGCAAATGGACATCCTCCTTAGGGTCAATGGGACTATATGGATAAGGATGCCCTGAAAGGGGAACTGGCTTCAGAATGAGGTTTTCTAAGCATTCCCACTGCACTGAGTCTAAGGAGAGTATCAAGTAAAAGGCCACCCAAATATTTTGGGTCAACAATTACTTAAAACCAACAATAAAATGCAGGATATTTGGGGGGTTTCATGAGAGTGAGAAAAGAAAGCTCAACTCAAGCTTCACTGCCTGACCTTTGATCTGACTTTGATCTCTTACTGGAGAGTACTCTGGAAAGCAAGTTTCCTTGAATCAGGGTGCTATCACTGACAGCACCATCAGGGATTATGATGCATAGATCACTAATGCTGGCTTGAACTGTATGAAAAACATGGAGGGGGAGGGTATCACTATTTGTCCCACTGTGAGAAACAGAAGGACAGGAAAAAGGGAACGGTGTTATTTTCTGGTTCTATTAACCATGTCCAGTAACAACTGAAAACAAGACAGTTGCTATCATTTCTTCTACAGTGTGGTAAAAATATTGCAGTATGTTTGTATTTTGGCTTTTAAGAGTGAGAACAATTTGATCTTTCAGATTTCTTTATTTTTAGCAAAGTAATGACATAAGCTTTTATACATCATCTTTAGAGAACAGTGTTTCATGTTTTGTGCACTCCAGGCAATTTGAGATCAGGCTTGCCTTATACCCGACTGATACTTAAAACAGGTGGTGTTAGAAAAAAATCGAGTGGGCAAAAATCAACCCTCAGTTGTATTTTTTTTTTTCCCAGTTTAAAGCTACCAGAAATCTCCCCTGTCTCTCATTTTAAACTCTAGGCTATTTCCATATATACTACATGAATAGGAATTATTGGGATAATCTATCATGGATCTGTGATCCTACTCAGTTACACTAAGCATTCTGATTCAGTTCCGATGAATTATACCAACAATTAAAGAAGCTGCATTAAGTATATTTCAAATAAAAACATAAACATATTTCTGCTATGGGTTTTTTTAAATACTTGCAACGAATTGCCAGAAAAAGACATATATGCATTACAGTGAGGTGTTCAACACAAAACACTCACCTTTAAAAATAAGTATTAAGGCAATATACAGTATTTCCTCATTTGCTTTCCAATGTCCAACAGTAGTTGAACAGTCTAAAATAATGTGGCCACCCTCCAAGTCCTAATTATAGCATTTCTTTGTAAAGCAGTGGCTACAGTCGCCAGTCGCTGTGTTCCTCTCTTTTAAAAAAGCTATTTTGGTACAAAAATGGCTCGAAGAAGGTACAGCTGTGATGGAGAAGACAGGGAATAAAAGACAATCACTTTTTGCAAGGATTACTGTGTACCATATCTAATGCTTCTTATTCTATCTGTATGCTTGAGGCAATAAACCCTACCAGTAAACCTTTCACCTTTCACATTTTCTATTCAAAGTCTGTCAAGACAGATGGCAGTAAATGCCATCTTTATTGAATTATGATCCATGGTACTTTACCAGAAATAAGCAAGTATTAATCAAAGTACAAAGGGCTGGAAAAGGTAGAGCTGAGAGAGCTTTGGGAAGAAAACAGCTTGCCAGGTATGGTCTTATATCTCCCTCAGAAATTAAAATAAACATTACAAGAGTTAGAAAACTTGCTAGATACCAAGCAGAGTTGGATGAAGCATCTTTCAGACTTCCTATAAATTTTCAGAATATTCTTCCCTTTGTTCTGTGCCATGTCTATGTGCCTGGCATGCACATGTTTTCCTGGGTAGAAGAATAATTTTAAAATTTTAATTTCTTTTAATTTTAGTGACTTCACCAAAACTTTTAAATTACATATGGTTTTCTTTGGGCATCTTAATAGTTTTGGGGTTTTTTTAATGTCTTGTTTTGATTTGGGGGTTTGGATTTGGGGGCTTTTTTAAACCTCTTTGCCTCCTCTTGTGGTCTTGCTGCTTTTTGTCGTCACAACTTCATGCTTCTGCAATTTGTCTTGGCCAAAGGACAAAATCAACACTGCTCTCTCTCTCTGAGCAGTCACATTCTTCACACTGCAGGTTGTAGATGGAACACTGCAGCAAACCTGCACTCGTGTGCTCAGTGTAGGGTCAGAAACAGTCTGTGATGTGTTCCCCACCCAGGAGGAGTTCTGAGCTAGCAAATAATCCAAAAGTGTGTATTAGAGTTGGAATCCCTTGGTACACTACAGCTCAGGAACTGTCAAGCAATTACTGGGAAGAATTATCTTTTGTCTTTTTATCTTTAATGGCAAAAGGACAATTTTTTGGTAATATAATAGAGCCTCTGAGACACACAAATACATGATGAGGTACACCCACATGCAACCTAGGTCTAGCCATGACAACCAGGAACATCCTAATGGGGCACTACAGCCCTTAGAGCCCTTTCACTGCTGCCCCTAAAGCCAAACCCCACACACAGCCCCAGCCAACCCACAGAACAGCTGCTGTCAGAGCCACAGAAGCAAAATGAAAGACCTGGCTATAGAAATGTGCATACGTTAGAAGAAGTACCCATGAATGACCTTTTCTCGTATTAACTTTATTTTATGAGTGTGATTTAAATACTAACCAGCAGGTAATTTGTTCATGCACTTGCATGCTGAATACCTAAGAATCGAAGACATCAGTTAAATCATACCAGGCTTTGAGGAAGAAACTCAGACTTAAAAATTCTGTTTAGTTCAAGTTGGAGCCAAAAAAACTGTAAACATCTACTGCAGATGAAAGAGTTTTCTCTAGTGAAATCCCACTAGGTGTTTTTCCAATAGCAATTCTCATTTAACAAGTGCACTCTGCCATGCAGGTGGGACCTGTTACAAGCAACAGCACATTGGAACACAAGCCTTGCATAATTAATATTTATTACTTACGAATATTAATTTTATTTATGTCTTTATTGCCAGCCTCATGCTCTACTAACCATAGTAGGAAAGCAGTAAAAGTTTTCAGTAGTTATATACACCTTATACTGTCTAAAAATATTTCCAAACACCTGAAACATACATTATTATGAGATTATTTTAAATTAAATAGGACAAAATATCAACTGATTTATCACTTGTCATAAAAGAAAACAAAACAATGAGTGACTCCAGATGATGAATTCACAAAAATGTCAACATGAGGCAAATTACAGTCTGAAGGAGCAGCTCACAGAGCTGCCTGTGCAGCTGATATTGCTGCCCAGTAAATTTGATGTGAGCCTGCTTACCTGCTAATGGAAGGGAAGTGAGTTACCCTGACAGCACAGGTGGGCAAAATTACACACAGCTTATCCACCGAGGTCAGAGCAGCTGGCAGGCTGCTAATTACCCACCAAGTTACCCCAAGGTAACCCAGCAATGGCTTTGCATTCTGGACTCTGAAGCGTGAGCAGCTCAAGGCACCAGAAAGGCTCTCCACTTTTTAACAGCAAGGAATGACTTGTGACACAGGGTGGTGATTTACAATTGAGGTGGCTTCTTTTAATAACGACCTACTATAAGACCTGAAGACAGTGTCATTTTATATGAACTACAGTTCTGAACCTAATTTAAATATCTAAATAGTCCCTTAACCTTCTTTGTATCCTTATTGTACTACATTAATTGTTATTCTTCTCTTTTCCCATACTCCATGGTATTTTTTCATAAAGAAAAATATTGATTTATCTGCGGTTCATTGTTTGTTGTTACTGATAGCTTCCTTTTCCTGAGAGCATTTTTGGTGACATTTGTCTAGGTTGTTGGCATTTAAAGAAACTACAGTTTGAATCTGTAAAGCACTTAACTACTTAAATTTGGTTCTGCTGTAATCAGTGAAGTATAGTACTCATAAAAATGCTTTGCTGAACTAAGGCATAACTAATGTCATGAATTCTGAATCCCCAAATTTCTATTTCTACTCCAAAAGCATACTCAGTCTCTGAAAGGCCAAAATAAATCTGAGGTATGTCCTACTCCAGTGGATGAGAAATATTTTTACTTTTTCTCATCTATATGTAAATAAAAGTATATAAATGAATACTGGTATTTAAGAACCAACATTGTCATAAAACATGCAGTGTTTGTTCTCCCACTTGCTTAACTATTTTTATTACAATACCATTTCTGAGGATATAGAAAGAGGTCTAAAATTTAACACCAGTAAATTTTTCTTGATCAATACATCTTCTATATTTTAATAAGGACCATGAATGCAACTTAGGCTTTAGAGCAACTTTGGATATCAAACCACCCAGAGAATTTCTGTATGCTTCTGTGTCAAATGGCAAGTTCTAAGAACCACATTACTACCAGTTTTAAATTGTGAAAAATTTCTATCAGCTATCCATATTTCTGTGATTATTCCTGCTTGACTTTTGCCAGGCCTGTGCTAAATATAGAAGAAATTAAAATTTGCATTATATTCAAGCCACGTTTCTGCAGTTTCTAAGAAAAATACTGCTTCCAAAAATTAGATAGCACCATTCTATTAGCAAGACTTGCAAAGCTGTGATGTGATATGATATAGCACTACACATGTAAATCTGTTCCATAAGGTTTTAGAATCTGTCAGCATCCTTGGGTTTTTTTCCCAGGACATTTTTATCTGTTGGAAGACAATGGGTCAAGTAGCAAAAACTAAGCTGTTACTTCAATATAAACTTCTCAGTTATTTTCCATCTGCATTTATTTGCATTCAAGGCTGGGAGCAAGGAACATCAGAATCTAGTCCATGGATAGCTTAGGAAATAACTTACTTGGGAAACCTCATGTCAGGACGATAGAAATGAAAAGTGTGGGGAAAAAATCCAACAATAAGGACTTGAAAAAAGTAGTTTGAAATGCATATTTTTCCCTTTCTCCTCCTATTTCAATCTCAGATTGTTTACTACTAAATATGAAGCACAAAAACCTGATGCACAATAATGTAAATTCAACTTTAATGATACACTGAAAAATGTCCCTTTTTTACCACAATCGGCATCTTTCTGGATATAAGAGAATTTACAGAGCACTAACATAAAGCCTTAAATCCATAATACTTTTCCTATGTAAAGTAAAGGCTGATTGCTAAGGACAACAGTAACAGTATTTTGGTGAACTACAGACCCCACTTGTCATTAGTGGTCAGAAACTAAATTAGATCTCCCAATATATTTTTTCTGTATGTATCCTAAACAATCTTCTTGCTATTTGACCCATGTAATTTGAGAAAATAAGCTGAACACCGATAAGTTTGACAAAGCTGCGGTAAACCAGACTGCCCTACAGCTTTGTTTCTGATATATTCCTAGATTAAAATAGCTGATAATTTACATCCAAAGATGTAAAATAAACAACTCGTGAGGCATTCAAGTTGGAAGCACAACTCCTTCTGCAAAACTATGAATAACTTATTCACTAGCATCAACAGTAATTTCATCTAGATTGCAGTCTTTACATTGTAGGCACCGAAGGGATATTAAATACAACAATATTAACTTCAGCCTTTGTCATCAAGCAATACCTCTTACTCTTTGAAATTGAAAACAACAGCACAAAAATAAAAGTGAAGAAAGAACAACACAACCAAAATTAATTCTGAAAATCCAGAGGATACGGGTAAGTGTTTGTGAGTCTATTGTAATGCTTAAATGAAAACCACTGTAAGCCTTAAGAATACAGCTAGATTGTAGCCCTACTTATAAAGAAAGAACGGCATTTCTGATGCAAAATGTTAAAGCATGCTGAGTGAAATATATTACACACTTGTTCCAGGTTGGAGATCCATAAAGACTGTTTATTCTTTACTTTGCTTAGATATTTTTGAGAGGTCTAAAAAAAGGGGGGAAATAGAGAAAGAGACAAACATCACGTATTCAATATTTTACTATCAGCTCCTTGGTTTCATTTAGTGTTAACGCATATGTGCCTTGGTGGTTACAAAGAGTTCAAGGAACATTGGGTGTTATTAGATTGATAACCAACTCATATCCCCAGCAGGTGGCTCATAAATACTTAAACATATGAAAATTAGTTGGGAGAAGGTAGTCTTTACTTGTGGGTTTTAGGTCATACTAATGTGATTTTCTCTTTCAAACAGAACTAAACAGATGTGTCAGAAGGGGTAAAATTCTTAATGGAAGAGAACACAAATAATTTCTAACCTGCTGGTAAGGTTAGAAATGTCACGGGTTATTGTCATTACCATGGAACGGAGAGTTCTTCATCATTTCAAATACTTTTTCATACCCACAGGTAGTCAGATAAGTGACCATTACCACGTGTAGCAAAAGGACTAACAGATGAGATTCAACTCATTCATTTTTGCCTCTCCTGTACATTTCTATTGTTTTAGAAATTTGCAGTTCCCTCTTCACTGAAAAACTCTATATGTACAACAAGAAGTATCATGTCTTGGAATGCTACTTTCTCCAATTTTAAACTAATGTTCTCATACTTTGAGACAGTCTGTGCCTGGCACACTGCTGATGTGGGCACAGTTCTGTCAGAGACTGAAGGCAGAATCAAAAGGAAGATTTGAAAAAAAATCTTTCATGATGTTTCTATGCATTATTATTTTTAAACAAGACAAAAACCAGAATTAAGTTAAAATTTAATAAGCAAAACAGTGATATAATCAGCTAATTTATAACACTGTATAACACTGACACACCATAGTAGAATATCACACATGAGTCATGATACGATCAGGGCAACTAACCTGATGTATCATTCAAAATATTTTTAAGGAAACCTATCACATTCAGTAAATCACAGCTATTAAAAATAATTCCTAGCAAAATAATATTCTATTGAATATTGTTTTAGTCAGTTTTTTAATTCAAATTATTCAATATGCCTCCTATATACATAAATATATATATATATATAAAACTTGTACCACCAAACTTCAATGGCCTTTATTGTGTCCAACGTAACACTGCAAATAATCCATCTCTGCACATCTGCTTACAAAATTATAGAGCAGGGAAGGCAGTGGTGTGCACAGTTCATCCCTATGGTTGTTGCTGCCTAAGAACAGACAAAAAACATCTCTAACCAGACAACTGGGTTCCTTTAGGCACTAGCAGCATGTCTTCATTTAGTTTGATTTCAGTAACTGAGCTTTCAACAGTGACTGCAGTGCAAGGTTGTAATTACGTCTCAGGAGTGAAAAAGCACCGAAGCTCAGGTTCTGCAAAGCCTTAGAGTTGTACTTTGCTTTCTGTGCTGTAAGGAAGCCCATTCATCTCCAGGAAAACACTGCTCCCTGTGCACACAAATACATTCACAAGCCCTTGCTGGACCGGGGTGCAGGCTGGAATTATATTTCTGTCATTTAACTGCGCACACTTGCCAAGTTTGATCAAGCTTTATCAGTTCAGTAAAAATGAAAAATTTTTGTCACTCCTGGCTGAGATTAATGCAATGAACCCCTGACTGTTCTTGGCCCGGCAATAATTCCAGCCCAGAATGACAGTTTTCATACCACTCAACCGACAGATCAATGGAGTAATATTCACATTGGCACAGATGGCCAGAGAAGGGCCTAGTGCAGCGTACTCACTGGGCACTGAGGTTTGATATGATCAGCTGTTACCAAGAGCTTACACTGAAGAATATGAAGGGATGGGCACAGAATAACCAATCTGTTAGACCTGCACTGACTGACAGTAGGAGCAGGGGAGTGACTGCAGAAAGGGATATGTGGGTTAAGTCAAATAGGACTCATCATTCCTAACCCAATTTGATGAATGACAGTGTTCCACTAACAGTGCAAAGTGGCTCATCTTTCAAGCAAAACAGCAGATTCTGAGACTAGGAGGTTATCAGGGAAGCAAACTGGAAATAGCTCTATTTTGTCTGCACCAGAACCTGTTGCTGTTGTGACACCAGGAGAAGCAGTAACATTCAGGAGCTGGAAGTAACCATGACATCAGCCCCTTCCTGTACCCACTGGGGACTATTGCAAACCCATCTCTTCAGATTTCCTCCTTTATTCCAAATGGGTTTTCCACCCCAAATTTCCTCTTCTTACTTTTTCTGTAGACAAATGGTGCAGCGTCAAAAGTACTCAGGAGGTTCCCATGCATGAAGAAAAAAAGGGAGAATCTTCAGAATCAAAACATTTACTGAGACAAGAAACTACAGTATGTTGCTTATTACTCTGTAGCTTATGATACTTGCATAAACTCAAAAAAGTGCTCACATTTCAAATAAAATCAGATCTGCCTGACAATCATGCTGATTCTCACTGCTGAGCTTCTCCTTAGGCCTGTCCTTAGACACATCTGCGCAAGCACCACAGACATACCCTAACCTTCCCATGAAGATAAGTTACCCCATCCTTATGTGGGCATGTGGAATTCCATACCTAGGTTTTAGGAGCTTTCTTTATATGTCTGGAGTGCCTAGTGGCCTGAATTCCTCTCTACCATTACTATATACTGGGGAGTAAACAGGGGAAAAGTATGGGAAAATTTTCTTCTAGAGAAACTTGAATGTTTCCCCAGAGCAGCAGCTGATTTCTACCCTTGGACACAGATGTCTCTTAGTATGCAGAGCCCAGGAGTTACACTAGAAGCTCTGGTTTGGAGGTGAGTCTGACATTGAAAGAACTCAAATATAACATCATAGCCACTACAAGTGAATACGCTACTAACCAAGTATTTCACTGAAGGTGAGCATAGAAGCAGAATGATAAATACAAGATCTTTTTAACTGATTGGATGTGTAGAGGCACTGAACTTCTCAAAAATATGCTAATTTTGAAATGGGAATTGCCTTGCAGGGGTACTTAAGTTGCAGCTGGGCCGCTTATCATATCCAGTGTATGACTGGTATACAGCAATGTAAAGCTAAATTGGAATTATTATTCCAGCTTTCATGGTAGACAGCAATATCACTATAGTCACATACAGAGTTCCTTTTATAAGCTCTATTTTCACCCATGATCATTTGCTGAGAAAGAGTATATGGTGGGGTAGGGGGAGAGCAGAGGCAGGGGAATGACATTTTGATGCTTCACCTCTACGTTAATCACTTAAATTTTTGGTCTGTAACATACCTTACAACTGCTTGATTTGTTAGTGCACAAGAAAAGGGTAATTTTTACTCCTGTTTCCAATCACTACACCATCCTCCATTACACACACTACTTTTTTAATTTTCCACTTATAAGGAGATGTAAAGAAAAGTTATATAATAAAATACCAAAAATAGAAGTTAAAGTAATTACAAAATGCAAGCAATTTAGGGGACAGGTATTGCACTATTACATCGTACCAAACTGTGGGATGAGTGCGATGTGAATTTAATATTCACGCAAAGAAACCAATGAAAGTAAAGGTTTAATGTAAAAATCTTAGCAGGCCCTAATCTGTAGTTACTAGTAGACTTCTTTACACACACATTCCCCTTTACTATTGCTCTCTCTTTTTTTTTCTCCTTCTTAAATTATATGATCGCATCCAGACTATAAGGAACAGAGCTGAAGCTCTGCTAAAACATTCTAATGGCTTGTAAGAAGCTGTCCTTTTCTGTTTTACCTATCACCACTTACAAGTAAAAATTTATTTTATGCTGGTCATGCAGAACACATCTCCATTGCACGTTTCCTCCTTTCCTTTTTCTAGCTAATAACTTGGAGTAGGGATTTAAGTTAAATGGTTCTACACCTTGACCTCCATCTTGATGTGAACCATAGGTGGCAGAGACTGTATTAGAGTTGTCTCGGGGGTGTTATGCAAAAGACTTCAGTGCTTATATAGTAAAGAAAACTGTGCTTCAGTGTTAGCCTGCTGAGTATGCATTATAATTCTCTAACTATTTTCAGCAAGGTATTTTATGGGATTCAGTGTTTTCAGATTCTATATATTTGGTACGAGGTGGCAATAAATTTTTCATGTAAGGTTCATTAGCAAGGCATACATGTTAAATTTTAATTCTTTTTATTGTAATTTGCACAGAAGTATGCCAAGTGGCTAACCAAAAATCTAAATCTTAGACCCTGAAATTAAATTCTTCTCTCTCTTTTTTTTTTTTTTTAAGAAATTGTATAAACAGTGTGATTCATTATAGATGTGCTGGGAAAAATATATCATAACGAAAATATTGCCTGTTATAAACATACAGACTGCACAAAGCCAGGAAAATCTGCTAAAACCATTTCTGTTTTGCTCAAGATCAGTTTTACAACATTGCTCCAGACTGTTATAGAGCAAAGACCTCACTTCAACATAATGGATTGTGGGGCTGGAGTTGCTCTTTATAAAAGAGAAACCCTTTTTGAGAGCTTAAACTTGTCTTGAGAGACAGAACTCTTCATGTCCAACATTACCTCATCAGAACTTCTTTCAGGCATACACAGGGGGATAAAGGCAGCCCTTTCCTTCTGGTAATTTACCTTCAGTCTGTCATTACATTACATAATGCAGATGCTTTCTAGAGCTGTCTGTGTACTCATACAATCTCCTGTCCTGTGGTCTTTCTGTATGCATATATATAAATTTTATATATATATGTACACACACACATACAAACACACACAGAGAGATCTAGCCAACTACACTACACCCATGAACAGGAATCCCCCCAAACAGCAATTCCAAACCATGATTGATTACAAACCGTTCTCAAGAGGACTTCAAATTTACCAAAATAGTTTTCCTGAATATAGTTTTGTGTTTCTTTGCGCCTTTTAGCCCTCGGGTGCTAATATACTGATGAAAGCCCAAAACTTCATGTACAGCATCCATACAGCAGAGCTGTTAGTGCTCTGTCAAGGCGCCAGCACCTCTATTCTGCTTGCTGTGGCATTCATAAATTTTGTAGTTACTTTTGATCCTCAAACCTTTCAGGAGAAATTACCTCCACATTCCTAATCTTTCTTCATCAATGTTATTTTCCACCTCTCAGTTATCATTGTTTCCCCAACCTTTCCCTGCTTTGCCCTGGGTGTCCAGTGTGTCCTTTCAACTACTCTTCTTTAAACATGATTGCTAGTCCAGAACATTTGAGTGTTTTATATCTAGCTCAGCCACTTCCCGGCACATGCATTTCAGAATTTCTCTGTGTCATTTTTAACCTTTGTTCAGATTTTACTGCCAGGACATAATTCTCAATATGTATCTGATATTTTATGTGCCATTAAAATACCATACTATCATAATGACTTTCTTTATCTGAGTGTACCAGTGTTTTAAACCACATTCCACATGAATATAGTTTTTGCTTTCTTCTTACTAACTCTCACTAACGTGTAAGAATTTCCCTCACTCTCCCACAGTGACTGCATCTTGGGTTTGGCTCAAGTATGCACTTCAATATTATATTATCACATTACACTGCAACTCAGGTGCTGTACCAAGAGGGAAAAGAAGTAATTAAACACCTAACGCACAACAGAGTTAGTAGTAAAAAACACCTTAAGTTAATCTCCAAAATCATAATGAGGGGAATCACTAAATCTGAGTTATTAAGGCAGTTTAAGATTATCTTTCAATACCTCCTAGTCACAAGACATCCCATTTTGGGGAGAGAGAGAGAGGACTTAAGTCCTAAGCATTTTTAAGTGGATGCATGCCAGTGACTCCAAACAAAACAGAGTAATTAAACCCATCAGTTTTAGAAATATAAAATAACAATCACAATTGAGATATTAAAAAGTCATTTTTAACCATTTCATTAAAATAACTGCAAATACTAGACACAACAATTTACCATAGTTTGCTAAGATCCTGCAATGCTCTGTCCTTAATAAATGAGGTTCATCTGTAGTAAGTGGCTTGGTACAAGACTGGAATTCCTAATCAAATTTGGGACAGTTGAGTTACACAGATTCAGTTTATTTAATTAACTTACAACTGCTTTGTAGTCATGGTAGATGGTCAAATGGTATTATTTGTGACAACACTAAATAAAATAAATAAAAGAAAATGAGGCACATGATGTATTACCAGGATAAATCATACCACAAAATGTAGGGAGATGAAAGCCTACAGCAACAACACTTAGCATACTTCATTTGATTCTCATCCGTCAGCTTCAGCGCCAGTGGCTCAAAAAAGAATGTAAAGGTAAATGAACACCAAAATGTGATATACAGCACTTGAAAAAGAATCACACAGAAATAAATCAAAACTCCACTGCTATTTTAGGCCAAGGTTTATTCAGAATATGGCATTTTTATAATAAGATGCTTCTAGCATAAAAAAATCACAGCAGAAATACAGTCATTAAAAAAATCCAAGCAAATAAAATAAACCAACCTCTAGCTAAACCATAAGCTAAAGGCTGGGGGCAGATTTTCCTTTTTCATTTTTTGCTTTTTTTTTTTTTTGGTTGGTTGGTTTTTTGTTGGTTTTTTGGGGGGGGGTGGTTTTTTGGGTTTGGTTTGATTTTTGTTTTGTTTGGTATTTTTTGTTTTAGTAGATAGTTGCATTCATTCCATCCTAAAGAGGATGACGCATAGTCACCTAAGATTTCAACTGTGGCTCATGGTTCTGACTGCCTTATTTGCCTCAGTGTTCATAAGCAAGTGGTCCTCCATCTCTTTTCTTTCTTTCACAAACTGAGATAGCCTTTTGATGGGCTTACAACTTGTAAGCCCATGGGTCATAGCTCAGAGGGATGCAGCTGGGGGACTTTGCCAGCTGGAGAAGTTTCTTCCAGCCCCTGCACAGCGTGGTGGCTCTGTCCTGTTCAGCAACACCTCCTGCCAGACATAGCTTTTTGGCAAGACCTGCACATGGCGGCAGAGAAGGCAACAGGTGTCATCCAGGCTCAGAGAAACAAGGAGCCATTTGTGCAGAGGCCACTCCATCCTCCACCTTGCAAGTGACACCAGCTCGCATTTGCTCCAGAAAAGTTCTTGTACATTTGCTCTACAATGCACGGGGGATGTTTTCCCCATCTCCCCTGACACTTTTTATGAGCCACTGTTGGGACACAGTAGCCTAATTAAAAGAATAAAAGCTTCAGTAAAACCACCAGGTCTGAGAGAAATCGAAGGGGAACACAAACAAGACGTATATTGCAAGTTGGTCCGATGTGAAACGGGAAAAACTGAAAATGAGCCTTCGTATGCCACGCTGAACCCAGGTCAGTCCTACCTAGACAGTCCTCAGACAGTCATGCTATATAGTGGTTTTGGACTATTAGTCTTGCACAAGTATATCAGCATTCATTATCACACTAAGTTTACAATGTTGATTGGTTTTGCTTTCAATAATCACAGCTCTTTTCTCAAGGTTAACTAGTCTGTAACTGCAGCTTGAATGTTTGATTTCCTTTTTTCTTAATTGCATGTAGAAGAAACACATTGGAATTATTTTTGACCACCTACTGCTATATCTCATAAGATTTTTATCAAGTTCTTTTATTAACAGGCTGAAAAGCAGCAGCAAAGAAAAGCTTTGATGATACTAATAAAAAAATCCTAAACCTTATTTCATACCTGTAACATCATTCCCAGAAAGATATTTTCCTAGTGTTTGCTCCACAAATGCTTTTTATATTACTGAAACTTAAATTGTAATACTGTTGCAAGTAGGGATGAAACATTAACAAATTTAGGCTCCTAGAGCTGTATGAAGTTAAGATTATACATTTCAAAGGTTTAAATAGGTGTTTGCCTAAGAGCAGCAATCTCTATGGAAAACAAGTTTGAGAAAGAAAACACCAGTTGGATTTTCATTCTATTATCATTGAAATGGCATGGGGCTTTTTTTGTTAATGACTGAATAAATCAGAATTTCAGCTTTATATTCACAGTATTCTCCTAGTTATTCTGTTTGATGCAGAACTGAACAGCAGCTGAAGAAATAACTCACTTTACAATGGAATGTAGCCTGCAAATTTGAATTGGTCACTTGGACAAGAAGATCATGTTAAGTCCTTTCCAACTAAAATATTCTATTCTTATTAGCTGAATTACTTCCCAGGAAAGAAACAATCCCCAAATAAATGCAATTTAATTTATCATTACAGCTATAATAAGAATAATCTGAAGATAATCAGTGTTCTTATAGAGATGGTAAAGGTGATAAGGATGATCCAGGGAATTTTAAACTCATGATCCTCACTTAAGTACTTAAGAAAATTGTTGAGAAAGTCATTATAGATGTCATTATAAAGCACCTGAGGCACAAACCAGCATAACTTTCTGTAAGTGTAAATTTTGTTTAATATATTAGAATCCTTTGAAAAAGTCAGGGTGAGTAATGAAAGAAATTTAGATACACTGAAACTTCAACAGTTTATGACAAAACAACTCTCAGCTTTATTATGGTGAAATAAGGGTAAAAATTAGAAAACAAAAATAAGTAATTACAGAACGAATGGTACAGCTTTTGGCATGAAAGCTATTAAGTATCTTTTGGGGCCTGAATGCACATTTCCCCTTTTTCCATTCCCCTCCTGCCCTGAAGCACTGCATGGTTGAGCCATTAGGTCTATCTTAGGTCTTTGTAACCCAGACAGCTTCCCACAGTCTTTCTCTAGCAGAAATGCAAAATCCTTTCCTGCTCACTATGAATTGGAAGCAAACCCTAATACCGTATCTCTCCCACCAGCAAGAGCCCTCATAGGTTTTTAGAGAACGAGGCAAAAAAAGCACCCTATGAAAACACACCAGCACCACATAGAGATATAAACACAAATTCAAAGCTCATGGCTGGTGAGAGAAAATCTTCTAGTGATCATCACAACCCAGTATTATTTTCTGCCTGAATAAAAATGCTGAAAATAAAATGCCTGATGTTTATGATTCAGTAGTCCTGCAGTCAACTGAACTGGCAATTAAAAGTTACATCCAATAAAAATTATCTATATATACACAAAGAACTAGAAGTAATGATGTAGCTAGTTAAAATGAGGGAATGTAAAGAAAAACCTGAAGTGCTTAAAGCAATCTGCATTAGGCTTCTTACAAAGGTCTGCAGGCTGAAGCTCTTGAAACCCGAACTGCAGCCCCTCAAAAGCTTTTGAAGTTATTCAAACCTGCATGGGGCAGGTGTAAAGCTCAGATGTGGCAGCATTTACACCCAGACAGCAGAGCTCAATGTCCACAGAAACCAGCTCAAGGCACTGTCTCATCCAGCTCATCTCTCGATTCAACATGCTGCTTTAAGACTGGAAAGTTGTAAAAGCCATCAACTCCATTGCCTTAAAATGGAACGTCTCTAAGCAGTGCAGAATATATTTTAATATCTTTCTAACTGTTCTAATAAAATCTATAATTAACTAAATAAGGATCATAAATGTTACGATGTTTTATATAAAATGTGACCTGATCAATATATGTAAATGACTTCACCATTTTATTCTTGGTGAAAGCATCTGAGGTCCAGGAAAGTATTAGTAACACAGCAACCTCAGTATAGTTTCCAACAGAAAATTCTGAAGGAGGAGAGCTATTTTATCGTTATAACCATTAACATGATTTACAACCCCCAATAAAATGGGCACACTCTGATCTGTTTTAATCTAGTGCATTAACAGTCTGAACCATACTCAGAAGCATGACACTGGCAATAGGAGAACCAGAAAGACTGTCAGGTTCCCAGGAGATATTGTTCTTTGATGCTCTTCCTGTAGCTTCCTCCACACAGCTAGAGCTACTGATGTACTTTCTGCTGAAACCAGGACTAGATGAAGCTGGAAGCTGGCCATGAGATTTCCTGCTCTCCTAAACCCTCTCAGCATCCCAAAGTATGCCCATATATGAAAGCAGTGAGGAGGGGAAGAAGTGGCAAACCAGGAATGCTCACAGAAAAGCCCATGAGTTTCACCATCAGGAGCTGGAGGTGTGGAGCTGAGCACAGGCAGAGAAGCCCTCTGCTCAGAACCATGGAAATGATCAGAACTTAAACTGATGATAACTTCAAGAATGACAAGTCCAAAACAACCAGTGGCTGAGGCAATAACTCATGAACTTATCTTTGTCAAAATTTTTATCTCTGTCAATTCAGAAATGCTTGCACTGAGCTTGGTATGATAACCATTTTATTCACTGACCATCAGACTACTGTCACCTATACCTTGCTGATAATCAACTGTGTGGCCAGATTTAATAGTCTGAAGACAAAGTCACATGGCCCCTGCCCATCCTTAGCATGGAAGAAAGAACATTACTCTGAAATGCCTACTGAGAACAGAGTAACTTGACGGCTTATATCAATGTCAATGCCTTCAATTTTTTGAATTTTTTACAGTAATTCTCTGAAACATTCAAGAGGGGGAAAAATTTTAAAAACAGCAATGAAAAAAATCACGATGGAAGCAAAATGAATATTTGCAGGATACACAAATTAAAGGCAGGTAATGTCCAGCTACAACATTAAAAAAAACAAACCCACAAGTGTTCCTATGAGTGGGAGAGCAGGGTACAATATAAGGAAAAGGAAGGGAGTAAAAAACGAACAGTAAAGAAAATATTCATTAATTCTACTCACAGTTTTGGAAGGGAGGAAGGGAGCAGACCATTTTAAAATAAAGAGATCATAAGAAACTGTTATTGACCCCAAGGGATGTAGAAGAAAGCAGATCAGGAAATGTTTACATAGATAAGAGAGGTATGTAAAATGGCTGGTCTATTGCCCATGAGAGGTTTCAATTACTTCTCCAATTGGCACAAAGAAATACAAAGAAAGCATTCATTTTCCTGGAGTTGGGACAGAATCAACAGGTTTGAAAAGACATTCTGGAGTTAGTTTAAGGAATTAAACCAAATAAAACAGGCAAATAGTGATAGCTTAATGTTGAGAACAGAGTTTCAAATATACATGGCTAAAAATCCCTCAAACCAAAAAGCATAAAAGTAGTAAAACTTTAACAGATAAAAATACAGGAAAATCTTGTGCAGATTAAGTAATTTAACAGAATTCATATGTCAAACTTACTTTCAATATCACTGAAAGCATGTGCAACTCACAAGATAGTTTATAACGTTTACTTTGCTTTCATTTGTTCTAATCTCTGACAGTATTTTACTTAAATGAGAAACAATTGAAAATCCTGTGAACCTGATGAAACTGTATGCACTCTTCAGGAACATTAAAATTGTGCTACCAACATTTCAATGCTAAAATAAATTAATGTAAGACACTGTTGATCTAAGGTCTCAGTACCTGAGAGATTTAAATGTGCCACATCACACAGTTCATGTGTTTCCAAGAGGCTCCCGAGAGCACCAACCTTTGCAATATTATGGATAACACTTGGGTATCATAGCTGAAGGCCACCGTATGATATAAACTGAATTAGCTAACCACATGCTAAGAAAATTAGGAGCATTCATGCCGTGCAGTACCCAAGGTGAGGGTGCTAATTTGCAGGGAATGCCCAGCACTTTCTTCCGTCACTTCCAGTTAAGATTCGCCACTCTGTCTACACTTGGCTGATATTTCTAAACCCAAGTTCAACAGTTCCAGAAGGTTCAAATTGCATTATTTTTCTTCATTATTTCACACACTAAGAGTATATATCCATACTCTTAGTCCACTTTTCACTCAGTCTTCTGCCCTCCACTCATATTGTTCTTTGCCCTGTTTCCACCCTGGATAAATCAGACTTGTACAGCCTTTCTGTAACCAGAGTTATGCTACATTTGGACATGAATAAAGTTCTCAGTATTTCTGCTGGTAGTCCTAATGGGCATGTCTTCCCTAATTATCAGCCTCAGCTACTTTCCTCTCTATATCCTCTATATGCCTCCAGTAGCATTTTGAATGTTCATATTTTAAATTTAACTTCCGACTGAGTAGATAATAACTTCTGTCTCTTATTCCCTGCTTAGATAAACTCTATGCATTTGTCTCTTCTAAACCTTCAACATGAGACAATTCTTTTGCTGTGGTGTTTAGCTGTTTACTACATGAGCTGGCAAAGATTCAAAAACCCATCAGCAGGAAAAGACAAGCAGACATGACCAAAAAAACCCCAAACAAAATAGTATTTTCTCTGGCTGATGCAGTGTTACTTCATCTCTGGCAAGGTTTTTCACTTCATAAACTGATCAATGGCCATTAGCTGAGGCACTGAGCTCCATTCTAAGTTCAAATGGACATCTAGCTGTTGTAGAGGGAGCACTGCAACGTCTTCAAGCCTTTACACCAGATTTATTTACTTTTTTTAATACTAAACTGGGAAATCAAGGAATCCAGGTGTAAGAAGTAAAGAAAAATATCCACTTGTAAGTAGCAGGGAAAAAAAAAGAAAAAAAGAAGAGCAACCTTCCATTGATACGGAACAATCTAACTGGTTTAACAATTGTCATTTTCCTTTCAAAGTTCAAGGCCAATTCCCTACTTGTTTTGGTAAAGTGAAGTGATAAACTGTGTTCTCATAGGTTGTGGGGATACATTTGCAGTTACTGGAAATCTTGTCATTTACAGCAACCTGTACTCCAACTCCCTTTGCCCGAAATCCTGTAAAGTGTGCTTAAATGGGGTTGTCAGGGCTTGTCACTTGGCAGCTCCGAGGCCCCATCCTTGCTGCAAAGGACAGTTGAGCAATGTAAGGACTATCAGAGAAATTATAAAATTAACCCAGCTGGAGGCCAGGCTGGGCTCTCTGCCAGGCTGCAGAGGCTCTGTGCCTGCTCAAGGGCTGGCAGCTGGTGGCTCCAATGGCAGTGACACTCACGTGTGGGACATCAGGGACAGGGGAACGGGGAAGCCAGAGGGAGAGTGTCGTGCGCTCAGGTACCCCAAAAAGGTACCCCAGACTCCTGCATGTAGAGAGGAGCTGGCCTGCACAGGAGCATGGGATGCACCAGCGCAGGAGCACAGGGCTTTGGGAGACGGATTTTGAAGATTGGTATTCTCTTATCCTCCTGCCTTGTCCCTGCACTGGTGACAGGGGAATAGCGGACAAGATTCCCATTTAAAAATGTGCAGAATTAGGCACTTGTGGACTATTTTCCCCTTTAAGAAAAAAAAAAAGAAACCAAACTAACATAAAAATTGGAAATTCAGGATGTGCTCAATCCTGTTCAGATCAGATTCTAAAACAGCATGAAGATCTTTAAGTCAATTCAAATACAGCCATAAGTTTTTGGGGGCCTAGAAAATGAAAATAAGCAGATTCAGGTCCAGTTCTTAGATGTTCCCAGAAACATCACAAGAAGGTATGAGAGGCATATGCAATTTCGAATATTTCTCTTTTTTTTCTCAGACATTGCATTTTTCAGAACCTAGACCACTTTTCCAGATGTAGCTGCACCACAGGCAGGAATGAAAAACTTGCTCCTTCTGTGATGGAGTGCTTTTAGATATACTAACCAAAACTTAAAGGACTTTCTCTGTTCCTGGTGCTCACTGAAGAGTTACCCAGGATCCTCTGTTTATAACTGCACTGCTTTTTTCTTTTCCCTCTTCAGTATTGCAGGAAATGTTCTGCTCTTCAAAATACTTCCTACAAACCTATTGCTTGCATATTTCAAAGGTGAACCTAGTTTTTGTATTTATGGGGCATGATTTGATTATCTGTAGATGCTATTTAATTATTTCTTTCTCTTTCTGGTATGTTTCTTCCTTCCATTTTAGCATCAATTCATTAAGAAAATGTAGATTTATTCCCCTGTCTCTTGATCAGTAAAGATATGGAATATCTTTAATAAGAAGAATTAATGTCATCATATTACAAAAGCATAATTGTGCAAGTATCAGTAAGAAAAACATACAAGAATTAACAGCTTTTAATGCATACCACAAACAGCTTATAGAAAACAATCCATACTTTAGAATATCTTGACCATAGCCACATACAAGCATATATTTTTCCCTTACATCTGAATGGTACTCAGAAAATAAAATAGATTTCTCCTGAATTGGACAGATTATATTTATTCCTTCTCACCAGTTGTTTCTCACCAACATGTTACTTCCCCCACATTTTTATCCAAAAAAACCCCAGCTGTTTATCACAAGAACATGTGGCAGTGACTTATGCCAATACACTTCTCACAAGCAACTGTAATTTTGATTTTTACACTATAACTTTGACATTTACTTCGCTCAAGGTATACTCTTATAGAGCACAAAGAGGAAAAGGTCATCCATGAAAAGATGAAACATCTAATTAGGCAAGAAACTGACAACAGAAAATGCAACAAAATATTAATGAGTTTAAATTTAAAAAATAAATAAATAAATAAATAAACAGAAAGAACTTTAAAAACAAGTCTGGCTCAGTGGATTAGACAGGCCACCCCATGGTGTGACTATCAGCCCAGCATCCCATAAAGGGCTTGGCCTTGTCCCAGCTCATCACTGAAAGGGGCCCAGGCTGCCTTGCCCTCCCCAGGCAGGGGCCAGCCTGGGTGTGACAGGCACTGGTGAGCAGGTGGCACAGGGGCTCTGCGGCACAGAGGTGCCGAGGGTGACTGAGAATGTCACTAATCACTCCTGCCTCACAGCATTTCTCATTCACACGGAAAACAAAATGTAAACACCACAAGGTACAGTGAAAGCTACCCTATTATAGCTAGCCCTTCCTCACACACAGTAGATTTACTGTGCAGGGAGCAAGGACAACACAGTGCAAATCCTTTCTAATAGTATGAGGTACAAACAAAGAAAAGTGAAGCATGTATTGGGATTGTCTTTTCCACAAAAAGGTCAGGAGCTTGCTTTTGAAGGAGAAAGATTTTTTTGTTGTTAAGTCTGTAATGGTAGTGGTATTACTAAAATGGATAGAGAGTCTTAAAAACCATGGCCAGACAAATATCCAAATCTGCTAAGGAAGTGGAGGGAGAAAATAAGAAATTAGCAAGCACATTCACAAGTTCATTTAGTTCAGAAGAGACCCCTGGGGACTGGAAAGTGGTTAATACAACAAAGTTATTTTAAAAGTGCCTGGAGACATAACAGGAAGCTATAGACCAGTTAGCTTGATATAAAGTGGGGAGAAACTCCTAGAATATCAAATGGGAAAACACTTGAAGAAGCACAGCTTGAGTAAGGATTGACAGTATAAGAGTAGAGAGGAGAGAGCTCGGGGTTCATGGTTTGCTAACTTGCTGGGATTCTTCAAGGAGATTTCTGCCACAGCAGTCAGGGAATGCAGTAGGCACCACCAACATAAACCTTTCTCCCTATTAAAGGAAGTATATGCTCTGCTTCAGATGAGGATTAACTCCTCCCTCGATGGCACACCACCACAGCCTCCGTGCCAAGAGAGTCCAATGTCATGTCCAGACACACCAAAATATTCCCTGACCTATGCCATCTTTTGGGGAAAGCTGTTCTTCCATAAGTACATTTTTTACACAGAAATTATCTGAACCAAATCTAAGGAACAATTTAGTGTTTCTTTTTATCAGTTGTGTCTGGCAATATCAGTAGCCATGCTGCTTATCAGAAAACCTTAATAATGTTGTAAAATACTCTGCAAGAAGAAATAAAAAGAAAAAAAAATAAGAATTGGGTCCTGTTTTTAAATCCTCAAAATGGAAACAGCTTGAAGTTTGATTTCTTTATACTTTACATGAAAGTAAGCACATTCTCTTGATATGCCACAGTCTGTAGATAATGAACCAGGCAGAAAAGACAGCCCTGAAAGTCTGTTTTGATTCATGGGTTAGACAAGACAATAAAGGCAATAAATATGAAGCCATCTACTACTCAGTAAGTATTTCAAATCAGTTTCACGATTATAAATAATTGTTACCATATTTGTAAAGCTGAACATTAAATTCCTCTTTTTGTTAAAGAGATAATTGTCTAAATCATGTAAGCAGAAGTTACTCTCTTCTCTCCTTTTTAAGTAGCTGTAACTTGTGCTAAGTTCTATTCCATGAAATAAGAGACCCAAGATTCTGATCAGCACAGTGAACTGAAACGGAATGTTACCCAAAAATGAAATGTTGTTGCAAAGGAAACATTTGGCAGATGCAGAAGTCAGATTGTGGTCATGCAAAAGCATTTTATGATTAGAAACGTCTCATTCTATTCTTCTGCCTGCTCTTGAAGAGCCAAAAGTAACTTGGATTTTTGGCTATAGGTTGTGAGCTCCCAGACTGGGATGACTGCTGCTACGTTTCAGAGGATCAAGCTGGTTGACAAGACGTGCCATTTTCAAACAGAAATAGCCTGGCTACTACAGCAGTTCCAACAAATATGAGTTCACATGCCAGAAGTATATCTGCATTACCAGCAGGAAGGCTGTAAATTATGAACTAAAATTGTTTATTTAATGATGAATTTGGTGCTACAACTCTCACAATCAAGAACTTTTACATTTAGGAAAAAAAAGTTGCAGCAAGGTAGGATTGGCTTGACATGGAAGAATTATCCACTGAAATTCCACTGCTTTGCAGACAAATGATGAGATTTTTGAAGAAAATGTACCAACCATAACAGAAACTCAACCAGCAAAGAGCCATAAAGAGATCCTGGGTTTTAAGACCGAAAACCAGTAAGAATTGGAAACAGTTGATTTAAAAGATAAGTTGAGAAGAAACCTGAACTATTTTCTGTACTACTCTGAAAAAAAAAGACAATGATAGGGAGTGGATGGGCCGCCAGCAATTTCATGCAGATAAACCAAATAAAACTACCCATGTGGCACCTGAGGGCTAAAGAGGTAAACTGACATCAGAAGCTTCGTATGAGAGTTTATATGCCTTACATCATAGCCAACCAACATTACTTATGTTAGAAAAAGACAATTTAAAAAATGGCAGCACAATCTGTGATTAACTTCTGTGTCTTGAGCATTGTGAACACAGCAAATGGAAAGACAGATTTAAATATAATCTAAAACATGATATTCACAGCTACTGGTATTCATGCCTTTTCTCAGATTCTCCTTATTCTTTCACCAGCCTGAAAAATATCAGGTTTCCATTCAAAAAGCGTCATCACCCTCTCCATATATCAACAGCAAATTTGCACGTAGGATATGGAGTGCTATGGTGTGCTTTGCAACCGCTTTTGCAGCCAAGTATTTTCTGCTTCCTACTCTACAGTTGCTTGCAGAAGTTCCAACATGGTGTTCTCCCTCTTTCCCTTCCTCCCTCTTAAGAAAGGAACAAAGACCCCATAGAGTTTCTATTATTATCAACATAAATCAGTTGTCAAGGTAATATCTGCCAGACAAATCCTTTAAGGGATGATCTTCATGATGGACTAAAGCCACCTGTTTGTCTTCTTTTGCTTTAATAATAGAATCATTTAAGCTGGACAAGACCTTTAAGATCGAGTCCAATGTAACCCTGCCAAGTCCACCACTGGACCACGTCCCTAAGTGCCACATCTACATGTCTTCCCAAAAAAAACAACTAATGGAGTTGGGCTGTACCTGCCCCCAGATCTCTGGATGTCACTGATTCTAGATGTTGCTCAAAAGGAATGAAAGGTAATTCTACCTCAAGCCAATCTCCCTAGAGCATGCAGCCCAGTACAGTCATTCCCAAAGACAATTTGCTCATTTTCCATTCTCCACTGATAATTTTTTTCAGGTTTCGGCTCCATGCAACACTGCGCCCCTCCAGAGAAAGCAAGCCTCTATCTGCTCTTTCCTCTTACATCCAGAGATGTAGCCAAAAACTGCTATCCATAGCATTGCCTGCCTGCAAGAGGTCACAAGCCATCTTCCAGTTCCTATCACTGTCTGCCGGTTGACACCATCACAAATTTTCCTGCCACCTCCTGTCACCACCTGCAGAAAAACAGAGCAGCAGACAGCTCTCCTAATTTCTCCCTGCTCACACACATGAGTTGCAAGAAGCAGACTCCCAGCTCTGCCCTGTATCTTTCTGGGATGATTCACATAGCTCAGCCTGAAAATCTGTAATTACAATTACTCCTAGCCCTGGCTAAATTGCTAGTTTGAAGGTTTCTCCCCCAATTATATTCCCATAGCTCAATGCCAAATTACACAATATTATCTGAAATGTCATCTAAGACTTTGGAGGCTTATCAGAGTTGGCTTAACTGGTTAGTATGAGACCTTTTTAATGAGATGATTAGCTACATAAAACAATGAAAAACCTTGCACCCTCGTATTGGGCTGATAATAGATATAAAACATTAGTAAGAGTCTCAGTCCTGGTAAAATGGTAAGTGGATAAAACTGGCTACTGCACTAATGAGATAACCACCCAGCTAAGACTTCTAAGGAACATTTAAATATGGACTATGAAAATACCTCCTTTGTTCCCTCACTTCTTTCCCCCTTTTTGCAAGTCTGTTTTCTTCCAAGTGTGACAGCAGACGGCTTTCCCTGCACAGAGATATTCTGCTTAAAATCTTCACACCAAACAAGTCTGAGAATAGCCAGATAGTCTTTCCAGATAGAGCAAAAGGCACCCATCTTTTCACAGTTATATGAAAAATACTCCCAAGGTTGACAGGTCAGGTTGTTTTTCAACTGCTATGTAGTAAATAAAGTAGTAAATCAAACAATATTCAAACAATGTAAAACACTGCATTTTTTAGACTGGCATGTCTCATAAACACCTTGTCCAATTCATTTCTCTCACCATCCTCTCTTAAAAAAAATAAATAGAAGTTCTTTTGAGGAAGAGGAGAGCACATGAGAAATGTCTTGGCTGCACAGTGAAGTTGAAAATTAAATCAAACTCAGATTTATGGCAAAAAAGGCTAATTACTGGCTTAAACATGGAAACAATTGTCTCATATAATATATGGTGATGAATCAGCAGAGCAGCCACAGGTCACAGGGGACAGTGTGAGGAATGAAACTGCTGCTTCTATCAAGGGGTCACACTTCATCAAGAGACAGATTATTTGGGGGAGACCAAACAATCACAGAGCAGCTGCTGCAAGGAGCTGGCCAGTCTGGAATGGGGACAGGACAGACCTCCCTCAAAAAGGAACAGGACCAGAGACCAGGGACAAATGTGCTGCATCCCATGGTGTCAGTGGGACTGAAACAACAGCCCCTTGCCCCGCCCAGCAGGGCCAAGGCACAAAGCTGTGCCCATGTGCTGGAGAGGCCTCCCCAGACCTTCGGCACCAAGAAGGTAACGTTGCTTGTTGGTGTATCTTCTTCCTTCCTCAGCCTTAAGTACAGAGTGACTCAGACTTCTGGAACAAAGACCAGAACAAACCAAGGTGCCACTGCCTCATGACACAGCTAGAAATGTCTTGGCTGCATAGTGAAGTTGAAAATGAAATCAAACTCAGATTTATGGCTAAAAAGGCTATTTACTGGCTTAAAGATTGATGCATTGAGGCATTCTCCTTAGTTTCATAAGTATTTAACATACACAGAAAATCCTCACGGACTGCAAACAGTCCCAGTTTCCAAATTTCAGAAGACTAGATCTCCAGTAGCTACACTGACATCAAATTCCAATATATAGTGGTGGACCTGGTGGTGTTAGGTTTATGGTTGGACTCAAGAAGCTTAAGGATCTTGTCCAGCCTAAATGGTTCTACAACTCTTTGACTCCCTGCTGGTCTCTACCTAGTTTTCTTCTTTCCCACTGTATCCTATTTACACACACCGAGTAAATAGGAGTAAATAGTAAATCATTTCTCACAGCTACCCATATCCAAGTGCCTTCATTTCACTACTCCATGTATTGAAAATAATCTTCCACACACATACTATCACGTAATTTTCCACCAAATACATTTGAAAGGTACTTTTCTCTTTCATTTAGCTTAACTTCTATCATGAGTTTCTGCAGTCTATCCATTCATCCCTTTCTGGCAGGTCAAGGTCCAAGCAGTAGTATTGGCTGTTACTGTCCTGGCCCAGGAGATGCTCTGAGCTGGAGCAAACTGAGCAGGCACAGCAACTTTACCAGCCTCAGCCCAGCCTCCTGCATCCAGACTCTCTTTTCCATTCTTAACCACTTCCTTTCTTCGCCACTGGATTTCTTTGCCTTCTATTAATAAGACAGTCTCACTTAGCAGACAAAGATCTTTGTATTACAGTGACTGCTCCTCTGCATTATTGCTGATGCAAACATTCCTGAGAGCAGAGAGGCAGCTAAACTGCATGCCAGCATGGCTTGTCCCATTTCCATCAGAAGAAACACTATGTGCACTGCTGCCCTTTTTCAAGGGCACACATATGGCTGGAGCATGCTTTTTCCTATTTTCTGTCCATGCTACTCATTTTTCACACTTTCTTCCATTTGTATTTTCTTGTCCTCAAGGAGAATTAGATATTAACATATCAAAAAAACCCAAAAACCTGCTGCGCTTTTCAATTAAATTTATCTTTTTCCTCAGACACAAAAAACTTCTTAATTCTTAAAATCGTCTAAAATTCTTAACATCATTTAGAAAATTGGCTGCTGTTAAAGGAAAAAGTGAAAAGAAAAAAAAAAGACGCTTTCCATTTTATTTACTGCTTACCTTTCAAGTAGTAATGATGTGGTTACCCATGGCAGGCTCAGAATATGAGCAACATGAAGTTTTGTAGAGAGAGAAAGGATCATCCCACTGATGTAGCTGAGGAGAAGATAGAAGGAACTGTTCTAGACTTGAAGCTTCAAGCTACTACTAATGTTAGGAACAGCTGCTCTGAATTGAACTTACTTGTCTTAATTAAGTGCATGATTCAATGCTGGCTAGCAACTGTGTCTGCAACAGGTTTTTAAATATGTTTAATACTTTTTTAAAATTTTTCCCCTGTACTTTTTTAAAGAGGAAGAAAGATGTTTAGAGGTAGTTAGTTACCATGGAACTAAGTAGATAAAGATTTCTGAGATAGAATCCTTCCATCTTGTTTTAATATCCCATGTATAACATTTTTGGCTTTGACTGTTGAGAGTCATTTGGCCCATGGAATTTAACACATAGATTTCCACAGAAAAATCCCAACCATTACAGAAATACAGAAGTTTAGCTGATGACTTGACTTTAGGAATTGATTGAAGAAAATTATATGCCAGACTTAAGTTTGGTGCAGTGTGCTATTTGAAACATCAGCTCTCTGACAGGATGTCTAAAACCTCGGAAAGGATTAGATTTTTCCCCTGTGAATTTCAATATAAAAACTACCATTGCTCTTCACTGCTCTAGTATTAAGTCTGTTTTGGCATGTCCACTAGTATATGAGCAGATGACTGTTCTGCACACCTACATTTTTCCATGCACTTTCAATCAGAAAGGCTGAACTGCAAGAAGGAAACAGCCTAGGCATCATCTTTCTAGCAGTCCATAAACTACCATGTAAAAGAGGAGAAGTTGTAAGAAGGAAATAAAGCCCTCTGAGGAAGGATATGGAGGGGACTGAGCAATTCTCTGAAGACATATTTTTATTGAAGTATGCAGTCATTGATACAGCCTTGGAGCATACAGAAAAAAAAATCATATGTGCTATGAACTAAAGTGGTCCTTTGAAGGGATTTCTCTATGGTATCCAGCATAGAGGATAAATTGAAACAGATGCAAAAAAAAAATCCTTTTTTTACTCTACCTACACTGTGTAATTATGACATTACTGAAACAAGTTTCTATTTGAAAAGTTTCTGTTATGTCTCGAAAAACTGGATTTTATATAACAGATTTTTCTTTATGGTATTACATTCCTTCTCCTTTTCTTTGCTCACTTCTTTTCTTCCTTTGACTATGTTATTTTGTCTCTGCTTTTACTTTGCATCTTCTTTCTTGCTTCATTGCTATTATATTGTGAATACCATGATTTATTTTAACTAAAGCCCCAGCATCTGGAATTTACTGACCAGAGGATAATCTCAGTTTCCACATACTATAAATAAAACTGATTTCCTACAGTTTTGTACCCTTGCCTAATTCCTACCTGCAAAACAATAATCCCAAGTGCTTCTTTAAACCTGAAAATATGACTAGGGAACAGACAGCAGGGTTGAGGCTAGTTTCAATCTGCAAGTCCTAACTGGTCACCTAGCTAATGTCCAGAAAAATTCATTGTGCTTGAGTACTGCCTGCTGTCTTCTGAAAAATCACCCAGACTTAGAAACATTATTCTTATTATTATTTCATGTGTATAACTTCTTAGCTTTTGTGGTTACAGAGACAGCTCATAACATTTGTCCATCTAGAGCTCAAAAATACAGGGAAAAGTCTCAGGTGGACAGCAGCTCTACCTTGGAACACAGGATATAAATGTACCCATCTGGTGATCAAGTCCCTTTGGATATTTTAGGGAGAATGGTGATAAATATATTCATCCACAAAATAAACTATTGATTACTGTTGCTGCCATGAAGGTTAGTTTCCCTGTACAAAGAATACTTAATAAACTCAGGAGTACACTTTGATTGTCATAAAAACAAAACAAAAACCTGCATGAAGCTAAGATTCCCTTATGCTTTGGAAAGCACAGTGTAAGACAAGTTTCACTTGTTCCACTGCATAGATTTTCAACAATTAATTAATTACATCTCACATAAATGATAGCAGAATTCACAAGGGAAATCAAGTCGCCCTTTTCTTTTTTACTTTCCCCACTGATTATAGCACATTCCAATGCTATAGTAATTCTCATAGTGAGCTCGTAGCATTTTTCAAGCCAGAACAGTCCTCAGTCCTATCTCAGTCTAAGCAGAAAAAGTCGGCGGTTGTTTGGGACTGAAAATTACTGTGAAAAGAAAGAAAAAACTCCAGACGATAATTCTGAACAAAGAACATAGGGAATGCAATATTAGTAGCAACAATCTTCTTTCATTTTTAACACCTTTCACCTTGAAACTTTCTAAAGCTCTATGAAAATTATGTATACAGCAGTAGCTCTGTCAGCTGCTGAACAGGAGCAGCACCTGAAAAGGAACACAGATAGCTGCAAGAAATGGACTTGGTGTTTTTTTCCACTTCTACTTGTAACCTTCCTTTCACCCTCCACGACACATACCCCATACAAACAACTTTTACAAAGCCTATTTCAAGGCTGCTATCCCATTCTCTTAAACAGCTTTCAAGTCCTTTCCATATTCTTTGCAAGCATTTGACCATTCAAGACAGTTAAGAGAAAAAATTATTCTCTTTGCTTTTCCCTTGCATACACCAACACCACAGTGCTGAAATAACTTCCTCAGTGCAGCCACACCATCTTTCACCGGGAACCTCCTGATTTTCTGCACAGAGGCCACTGGCAACAGCAGATTCTCCCTGGTTTGGAGTGTGCCGCCTCCCTTGGAGGCCCAGGTATGCTCTGGAGTCTACAGATGTTTTTATTAGTAAGGTCTAACTTGCCAGCTTTTTAGGGCAGGACTGATTTCCCATCTGGGCATTTGAACCCGTTCATTCCAGCTTGCCATCAGATGTGATGAAAATATAACAAGGAGAAAAAAGAATTTATTAATAATAAATTAACACGTATCTAAAATTTATTTAGATGGAATATTAAAGCAAATCAAGATATTTATTTATAGAAAAGACTGTCCTGTAATTCCTTTGTCAAAAAGAAAAAGGGTTAATTTATGGAATGAATTATTTTGTAAAAGGTCTACAACAATACTGACATTCCTTTTGTGAGAACTATTAATATTTTATTTATATTCTTGTACTGCCTTCAAACCTCAGCCAAGAATCAGGTTCCCATTATGCCCTCTCAGCAAATAAAGACACAATCCCTGCTAGGAATATGTATCAGGTAATTAGTTTTTTAGGGACTTTCTCCCTTTTTTTCAGGGTGCCTTTGTAGAAGAGTCTGCCAAAGATACCAACCTGGATTTTCTCTAAAGCCACCCAACTCTTTCTGAAATTCAATTCGCTTCACAACTATAAATTCATCATTTGCACTTTTTCAAACTTACATCCAAGGACACTTCTCCTTTCCTACTACTTTAACCATGCACAGCCCATGAAGTCAACATGCAAGAAGAACTGCATTACCAGCCAAATGCAGATATGAAGAAAGAGTAATATACATGATCCTTCACCTCCTATTCTGTCATCCCCACCACAAAATTTTGGACCTTTATCAAATTTCATCAACAGAGAGTAGTTCAGGGTGTAAAATATACAGAATCATGAGCTAAACCAGTAAGGATCAAAAGATAAATCTTCCGTAATTTTTTTAGAGTCATACTTGGATGGAGATTCATTACATAAAGGAATCCCAATCCAGAGAAATCTTTCTGCTTTGCAAAACACTTTTAATACTCATCTCTCCAACAGCACTGTACAGGATCATTTTTCAGGTTATAAATTTGAAAGGAGAGAACAGAGGGAAATTTCACAGTTCTTTCATTTGCCATAAACTTTTTGGGGTGTTTATAGATCTTGTAGCAGAAACCACAATTCTCCCACTGGAATGTGACCTGTCACTTCTTAAAGTAGAAGGGAGTATGGAAATGAAAATGTCCCAGTTTCCCTTTCTTTCCAGCAGTGGCTTTTCACAGGTTTCCTCATAATTTCACATAAATTACATACGCCCTTCAAAGTAAAGCTGTCCAAAAGACCACATTAACAGCTCGTGCATCTTCTTCTCTTTCACCTGCTGTGCTCTTCTTTGGACCAACGTTCACCTCCTAAGGTGATGACCACACAATGTGTCTTTCTTGGATTTTTGTTTGATCCAATCTCTGTTCCCTACAATGAGACTTCCTTTTCATTAATTATCCTGAATTAATGGCAAGCAGTCAGACTGCAGTACCCAGCATCTATCATCAACAGTAATAGCAGGAATTCTGTCTTCACACCCCTGCCTCCTATAAGATACAAGAAACCAGAAATTTAAATACATTCTTTTGAAGTTGTGGCCACATGCAGCACCTCATGGTGCAAAGACCATAAGGACTGAAGTCTTTCTACAATTAGTAGCAGCAATTACATTTTCATAGTAAAATTTTACTTAATTTGACCTTGCTTTTAAGACACAGTAGAGTTCTGTCAATACGCCCCACTCCTTCTTTTGACAGCTGATTACTTTTTGAGCCAGGAATTTGTGGCACAACTGATTTCCACTGAGTTGTCTCCATCACTGGTTTATTAGGTGAAGCAGCAGGCAGACAGCAACTCCACTCATGTTGTCCTACCTAAAATGTGGAGGTCCTTCCCCCAGCCCCAGCTGGTGCCACCTCTAGCTTAGAATTTCCCTGAATTCTTCCTCCAATGAAGATGCACTCGTGCTTCCACACTACATACGGCAACTGCCCTGAGTTGGGACTTTGCCAGTGCATCATCTACTGCTGGGCCAACAAACCCACTAAATACTAATCAGTAGCACAAAAGGAGGGAGCCTGTCCAATCTCATTATCCTGGACTACATCATTTGTAATGCTGAGCCATATCACAGACAGTGAAAGCTAAGGGGCTTACCTGATTTACATGCTGTCATAAACACTAGTTAAGACATCCTCACAAGATACTTTTGAATTGAAATCTGAATTTGGAATTAAATACTGATTTGGAAAGAGGAACAAAGCCTGAAAATAACATAGGGGAGATTCTAATAGAGAAAAATCAATGATAGTTACCACACAATCATGCTTTCAGGAAACCAGCCCTCTGTCTCCTGCTGCCTGTAATCAACTGTTAGATATGTAGCAACTCCCTATTTACAACATAGCCAGCCAATATCAATATTAATTAGACTTGAGAAAACAGCTCGCAACAAAGAATTCATTTGACAAGTTCCACACATTTTGCAAATGTCACTGGTCTCTTAAATTTATAATTTTTCATTATTTCAAAGAATACATACTTTCTTGCCAGCAAACTAATGTTGAAATTGTTACTTAATTAATTGTGGTTTGTCACAGAGATCATCTAAGAAATCGTTTCTTTTAATTTTGCTTTGTATGTAATAAACAACTCTCACAGAATGCAAGTTTTAAATGAGTTTATTAAGAAAACAGGAGCTTTCAAGACGAAAATGAACATTTTGTGAACATCTGCACACACACATATTTTGAGTAATTGGGAAAAACACATAGAGAACAGAATGATATGAATGAAACAATAACTGTGGAACATTCTGGGGAAATTTTGATTGCATTTAATAGTACAAATTTCAATCATATTCTGATGAACAAAAAATGTCAAGGGAAGAAAACACCTGAAAAATAATTTTTCTCAGTTGTTTTACTGTTTATAATGTCTTCCACAGTGTCTGAAATCCTGCCAGGGAATCCTAGAGATCACTGGAAAGCCAGAGACAGGTGCAGAGAAGCCCCTTATCTCTAGGCCAGCTCTCAGCCACTCTCATTTGCTATTTGACAACACATTCCCAAGCGATTCACACGACAGATTTTGTAGCTGAATTGAACATGGCTGTTAAATCATGCTCAAACCATAGAAGCACTTTCAGGCAGGACTTGGAGAAGCGTTAAAGCTTCATGCTGTATTACATCTCCTGCCCCAGGCAGCAGAGGATGAGCGCAGCTCTGGCCCCGCTGCCTTCTTCTCCAAATGCTGCTCCCTTCCCCACACTTGGACTTCAGAGTCTGAGCTATGGGGAGAGGAGTACACTTCCCAGAGAAGTGTCCATTAAACTTGCAGAGGGGAAAAATGGAGAGAAAGAGAATATAATTCATAAGACTTCCACTGATTTCAAAGAAGTCAAATTCACACCAGCCAATTGTTCCAGAGTACAAACAGTTTAAAAAGGCAGTCTTGAAATCACAGTACATCTTACTAAGTATTTGACTTGTTCCAAGATTTTAAAAAAAAAATCAATACTGAAAATTTTCTACTTATATTTGAGAATACTTAGCAGCATTTTGAGATTTGGAAAAATTACAGTTTTCAGACAACTTTAGTTTCAAATAAAAATATCCTACATCACTCAGCAAAGATTTCTCCTGTACGATGGGTAAAGTTTTTCAGCAAAGACAGCTACCATTTACAAAAAACAGACTCAAGTATACGTATTCTTCTCAACTCCTCACATCCTAAAGCATTCTGCAATTTATTTCCCCACTTTCATCTACTGAGATTCAGAGCAGCCATGGTGTGATCGTATGTTTTTTCAAGAATAGCTGATGAATACCTGAAAACTCTCCCACTGTGGGACATTCTGTTTTCTCAGAAATGAAAAAAGGAGCCAGAATGACACATTTTCTATTTCTAAAAATAAACTGAAAGGCCAGAGAAATCAATGAAAAAAAAATCACAGCACAAAACACAGAATACCAATTACATTTTGGCAATCTGACTAATGAGATAGTCAGCTAATTGCCTGATTCTGATAAATTTTTAGCAAATAATAATCTTACGGGTAATGCTTACTTCCTTTCTAACACTAACATTTTTCATAATGAAAAAGCAGAACAGACAACACATGATTAAAAGCCTCCCTGCCTAAGTGAGATTTTGGTTTATGCTGTTAACCACCCGAAGACTCAACTAGCTAAGCAGATTATTCCTGGATAAAGAAACTAAAAGAAGGGAGTTGTCTAGGAACAGGTTGATCTTTTCTCTGTATTGCCTCAAATGAGAAGGTAAATTATTTTGTGTAACCTTCTCTGCAAGGATTTCCTACATTTCCCTGCTCTACTACCTGGAACTCTCCAGGGAGTAGGGAAAGGGAAGGATTTCTCTGTAACCCCCTTTCTTTTTTCCCCACAGGAATTCCCCTGTACATCCAGTGGTTCCCTTCCAGTTTGATAATCAGCTGGGATGAAGGTGATGAACAGGATGAAGAGGTGGTTAATTAAACCAACAAACACTGTTGCAGAGAGATGAGAAAAAGGGTAAGTTTCTGGGTTTTTTTTCGCAGGTCCCAGTGCCCAACGCTGAACAATGAGCTCAGGAATGTAGAAATAGTTCCACCAGTTGGGAGCTTTTTTCAGAGCACTGTGGATATCCACACTGATCTGTTGCCTTCATTTCTACATCTTTTGCAGCACTGGGGTACAAGCATTATTCTGATCTTAAAAAACTACCTGTTATCATGTACCCTCCAAAAGATTAATATTAATTCTTCTGAATGCTTCCTCTCTCATAGGGATTGATTCATCACTAATCCACAGGGAACTCCTTCTCCTGGGAATGCTGTACATGGGGGAAGCAGGGAACTCCTTCTCCTGGGAATGCTGTACATGGGGGAAGCAGGGGACCAAGACAAAAGTGGATTGAAATCTAAGGGCAAGTAAGTGCTCTGAAAACCTCAGCTGCAAGAGGTTTTTATGTGTTATTAACAGTCAATGTAGCTTCGTTTTCAGAAATGTCATATCATACTGCCGTGCATCCCTCTGTCTGTATTCCACTGCTGTCTTTTGGCAGCTCTTCCTGCATGTTTGTAGAACTCCGGCATCCTAGTCCAAGGCAGGAAGATCTAAGTGTTGTACTTATACACATCATAACATTGCTCGTTGGATGTCTAAAGGATGCTCCAATTCTCTTTTATTTCTGTTTGTCTGATATTGTACTGAGCTGGCAATAACAATTAAGAGCAGATATCACAGGTCCATATTCTTTTTTTACTGCGACAGAGATTCCAAACAACAACTGTGCATGAAAGGTAAGGAAATGCTGTAGAAATCTTGCCCTGCACAGTAAACAAACAGCTGTTTATCATTGGCCTAATTACCAAGCTAATGAGATCTAATTTCTATATTCATAAAGTATGCATGAGCAAGCATAAGCATATATGAAGCAGAGCATAGTGACAAATACAATAAACAAAATAACAAGGTATTGGTAAATAAACATTAATGATCTTTAAACCTAAGAATCAGGTGATGTTTTATGGCAATCTTGCATGGGCAATACATAATTCTAGTAAGTCTTGGTGTTTCTATATTAACAGCATTGAAAAAGTATAAAGTACATCATTTAGAAAGGAAAAACAGCAAGTGTATGAACATAAACTGGGTAATTAGTGTGCTGGCAACAGCACTGAATAAAGGTTTGAGAGTAACAACACAGCAATAAAATAAGTCAAATTAATAATATGCAGGTGCTGCAAGAAAAGGAACATTGTCTGGGAGGTCACCCATAAGCACAAGCAGTAATTCTGTTTTCCTCTGACAATGTCGTGGCTCATTAGGAAGCAGCTAGAGGAATTAGTGAGAATCCAAAGTTGAACAACAAAAATGCTGAGAGATTTGGAAATCGTTAAGCTTTGCAGAAAGGTGGGGAAAAAAGTGGAATTCTTCCATTCAGAGCACAAAAATCTGAAGAGTAGACTGCAAATTCTTCAATTACATGAAATATTACAATGAGGAGTATAAAGATGGATTTTCTCATGGTTCCTTGAGGAATTATGAATACTCAGTGACAGCAGTGGGGGCTTAATAGATTAGGAAGTAGTTCTCAATGGTCAAGCCCTAGACAAGCACTGGAACAGCCTATGCATGAAAGCTCTGAAACCCTTGCAGCTGGCAGGTTTTTAAGAAGCAGGATGACAACCATCTCCCAAGAGATTCTGGCTGTAGAGCAGGAGGATCAGATCGAATAGATGACGCCTGCATTTCCTTTCCAGCCTTTTACTTCTGTCACTGGCCATTCTTTGCTGATTATTTATACATGAAAAGTGAAGTGAAACACTTCCCTAACATACATCTTCTACAAAGTATGGAATATGCTAGCTTCGTCCCCCATACACCCTTGTGTCCCACCTTCCTCAGAGGTGGGAAAATTCCTTTTTTTTTAGGAATACTGTCTGTGAGATACAATCTCCTCCCTGCAAATATACGTGCTTGCATGAGCCATGTCACTGAGAGAGCAGAGTTATTGATTCAGAAGTTTTCTGCTGCTGACTGGTACAGGTGTATCTGTAGGATGGTTACTGTATTTCCACAATTGTATTGGAGAGCATGAAAAACGAATAACTTGAAATCAAATGCTGTGAGAGATCAGGATTATGCCAACTCTGAGAATGTCCGGCCTGGCAAAAATATGATAAACAAGTCGTCTTGAAAATAGTTGCTCTTTCCACTTTCTATTCTGCTCCTCAGAATTTTTTCTAAAAGTAATATATGACAAACTTGAACTGTGCACAACATTACAAATCCTGGCATGTCAGCACAAGCATGATAACAACTGCCCACCACATGCTTAAAACCCGCTTGGAGCTCTAGGAAAGCACTTCCAAACTGTGGCTGGTTTCATCTTCTAAGTTGTCTTTTACAGGAAGGATGTGCAGCCGCAGGTCCTGATTGTGTGGAGATAGTAACTCTCTCCCCTCTCCCCTAAGTCATTTAACTATAAATGAGAAAATTATTTAACTAAAAGTGAGGTTTTGGTTATGTCGAAGACAATGGTTTTGACCTGATTTTCTCTGGGAAATCCACAGTTCTGCATCATTCTTCTCACTCCTTAGCCAGGTTTAGCCTCTTCTCTACAACAAAGGAAATCCAATTCCTTCTTCTCCTCCCAGGGGATGGCAAAGAGTAAGTCCATGCCTCTTATATCATGCTGAGGTGTTAATGAAATATCAGTATAAAAGTTCATCACATCAATAATCTATTTCTGTTTTGTTTGGGGTTTTTACCATTTTTTGCTTTTGCTGCTAAACTGAAAAAATACACCATGAACCCAGAACTGTAAACCGCAGGTCATGGATTAGCTCCTACTTACAAGTAGCTGGATTTTTTTCAGAAGTTTTCTTACTTATAGAAGTTAATAATGGGGCATAGGTAGTTTCTTCATAACTTCAGATGAAGGTAGCTCTGTGTTATAAATCCTTTTCCTCCCTGTCAAATTATCCCCTTAAAAGGGCATGGCATCTTGGAAAAATTCTGGAAATCAGTCAGATTTATTTTTCTAACCATCATCATCATTTCAATCAGAGCACTATTTAAAGTAATACCTAGAGAGGGATGTTTTTTCTGAAAACTTAGAATTTCTTTTACAGTATGTATTTTGAGTCAGATAAATGTATTTAGCTGCAAATCCTTATACCACCCAGCAGCTTATATATATTGTGTGTATCAGAGAAGCCACACAAATTTCTTAAAATCATGTCAAACTTCTAATCTTTATTTCATTAAGGGCTTACTGACGTAAAATTTTAATAGGAAAGTTTCTACACTTTATATTTTATTTCTACATGTATGCAACATTTAGTCAGGAAAGTAATACCTGGATAAACGCCAATAAGCTATTCCAAACATTTTCATTTCCTTTCAACCTTTAGGACATTTTTATCTTAAGACGAAAAAAAATCATATGGAAACACTTTTTAGATGCTATCATGCTGTTAGACAGAAACAGTTTACAATTTTTAAAGTCCAGTTCTGGTTTCAATGTCACGGTGTTTGTTCTATATTTTTTTATTAATGGAAATCTTGTTTTCAGCTGTGCCACAGCTTTAGTGACAGAAGTTACTAGAAAATATTTATTTGCATTACATGGAAGATATGTTGATCTTCACCAGTTGTTTCAGCTGCTTGGGTCTGAAGGATTTCTGCATTTTTCTTTTCCTGTCTCAGAATGTTTCTAACTCAAGGCTTTTATTAAAAACCAGTAAAGATATATTTTTATATGGCTGATGTTTTTTCTTTCATTCTTTACACTGTCTCCTAGAGACCAGAAATTACTCTTCCTGGCCTAGTCCCTTCAAAACATTTATTTTGTTTAATATAACTGTACTCCAGCTTAACTGAAGTTCTAGACTTGAACATCACTTATCACAGTATTTCACTTTCTTTTCTCTTTCATTTAGTTGCTTCTCAATCCTAAATAAAATGTCGAAATTATAGAGACAGTATAATTTTAAACCAAAATTCCCCCCAAACTATTTTAACATCACCAGCTTTCAAATAATTCATCTACTTCATCTTCTGGCTACCAAGATAACATAGACATTTTAGAGTAGTCACATTTTTCAGTTATTTTTGTGTCTCACATTTTCCAAAGTTAATTTTCATAGTTTTACTTCTTACCTGGAATTTCATGGGGAGCATGCACCGTCTCCCTACTGAACAGCTGCAGCTCATTTTATTCTAACTATTTGCTATTCAGCCCCTAAGCCTTCTGCCTCAGCTTAGCACGGGGAAGGATCCTGCCCAGCCTCACTAAGTTCTCCTAGCTCCTCGATTGCTTTCTGTTTCTTTTATGAAAGCAAGGCCTGTCACCAGCCCAGCACCACTTCCATTTCGCCTGTTCTCACCCTGCCTTCAGCCAACTCTCAGCCTGCTGCCATTCCCTATAGCTTAGATGGAGCTACCAGTCTTTTCCCTATTAAAAACCCTAATTGATCAACCAGAACCTGAATACAAAGCCTTATAGCAACTATAAGGCACTGCTTACTGTTGTATATTTGGTGTGTATACGATGGTCTGTAAGCCCGGAGCAGTGTCCCTGTGACTCCAGAAGGCTCCCAGCACCGCGAATGGTTCTGGAAGTACTGCCTGGCATCAGGACTCTGGTGCTTGCTGTGGGTCGGGGCCCCTTGTGCCCTTCCCACAGCAGCTGGCACAAGAGGCAGAATCTGGCCCGTGGTTCCTTCCAGGAGGCAGCTGCAACGTTCCATCTCCCTGTGCCAGCTTCCCTGCCTTGCCACTTCCATCCTGCTGCTTAAAGGCCAGAGGTTTTGCTGAGAAGTAGAAACAGTGGTGCTGAGCTGCCATGCCGACTGGAGCAGAAGAGGAAGGGATGGGAATACGCAGACAGCCATTCCCTCACCTCAGAGAATCCAGAATCGCTGATGTTAAAGCACAGATCGATATGCAATCTGCCACAAGTGACTGGTGCCTCATGCGCACCTTGGCAAGGAACTAAGAACTTCCCTCCCTTGATTCAGGAAAGTGTTGATACAAAAACAATTGTCAAAACTTCATCATCCACCCATCTGATATTGATCCTTCCACGTCAGCCAGTGCTCCGGATGCTGTAAAAAGCCAACACCCTCCTTCTAGCAATTGATCCTGAGCAGTAGCAAACTACCACACCTGCCTGTCTGGAAACATGCCTTTTCCAAAATGCGCAGGAATAAAAATCCAACTCCCTGTGAGGAAAGATGAGGCGTAAGACCTCATTTGTCCTCATTTTGTCGAGAGAGTCTGATCATGTTGGTTTCTCCACGGGCCAGAGCAGAGCCCAATGAATCTGCAATGGTTCAAAGTGCTGGAGGAGCGCACACAGCTCAATGCGGGGATCTCATGGATCAGCTCTTGTAACACACCTAGAGTTTTCTCCTCTTATCCAACAAAAAATTGCCCCTTGTCCTCCCCTAAAACCACATGAAATAAATACACAAGAAGTTTCCTGATTTTAAGACTGAGACCTCCATACAAGAGAAAAAAAAAAAAGGGGGGGGAAAAAAAAATTTAAAAAAAAAAAGAGCAGCGCAGCTCAGTCTTCAAAATCCTCTGTCATGGTAACACAAAACAGGAAAATACACAGACTGAGAATTCTCATTCTTAACGCTTTCCTGACAAAAGTTAAGCTCAACGGCCCTCTTGTACAGAATCATATTTAATAGGTATTTGAATTGAGGTCTAATTCCAAGGGGTCAGGATGGACATTTTCAAATCAGATATATTTTCTGGTTTTTTGGCGCACACGAGGGTCCATGTACCTTTTGTCTTTTGATGACTGTTTAGCTGTGACATTAAATATCCTCTTTTCTCTCTGCTTGTAGCCTTTTGTCCACCTCTTAAACATAGCAGTAGATTTTTCATAGCTTTCTGCACATGAAATAGACTTCTCTGCCACTCCCTCCATGTGTGATAATCTTGTTTCACTGATATTAAAATAATTTGAAGTCACACTGCTAAATCTTCTACTAAATACTTTGACAGCTGAGAACAGACACTACTAAAGAGTCTCTCTAAAAGACTTAAAATCTCTCCCAGGTGTGACAATTCCTATTAGTTATTGATGATTTAATATTTTTTCTAAAACTGTGCATTGATGTTTACTGCCAACCAATCAAGAGACATTCAAAAATCTGCTTAATTTCCAAAATTCAGTGAGAGGCTTCCACAACATGCAAGGAATAGTATCTGCAAATCAGAAGTGAACCCTAGAGAAGGTATAGTAGTATGCACAGATCAGCTGAGTGCTTGTGTTAGTAAAATGCCTAAAATATCTGCATTAAGTGAGAGTTAGATTATCAGGCAACGTGATTTGGTTATGATAGAAAGAAGCAGTCTGAAACTGCTGTAAATCTGCAGAATTGCAGGTTTTCCTTCCTTCACCAGGGAAAGTTTAGAAGCTCATCTACAGGACCAGTTTCTGCAGGGCAGGAAAAGGATTTGAAAGAAGAGCAATATAAAAATGTATGCCTGCTCGGAAAATGAAATGGAAACAAAAAAAAAAACAAAACCAAAACCAAAACAACAACCAAAAAAAAAAAAAAAAAAAAAAAAAAAAAAAAAAAAAAAAAAAAAAAAAAAAAAAAAAAAAACCAAAAAAAAATACACACACCAAAAAAAAAAAATGGCACCCAAGCCAAAGCAAAAACAAAGACACCCAAACTTTAGGGTTACAGTTTTCCTCCCTTGATTCCTTGTTAGAGTTTCCTGGACTCAGCAAGAACCCTTGAAATCACAGGCTGCCACAACTGTGCCCCAGACAGGGATACCTCCTGGCCATGCCTGTAAGTACAGTTGCCAGAATCTCCAAGGGCCCAATTATCCCAAATGATGAGTTCAAACAGCTCCCAGTGAAGCTGGTGGGAGCTACAGGTGCTCAATAGTGAACTGAAAGTCAATTCACTTCGAACTGAGGAACTGAGCTTTGGGAAGCCACAACTCAATATATGGGGATTGGCTCATTCATGAGATAAACACCAAGGAATATGTTCTGGCTTGAACAGATTACAATAAAAACTCTTCCCATTTATCTTTTTTTAAAAAGGAAGTAGTATAATTTTAAAATAATTTCTATTTATTATTTGTGCTTTTCAGACAATGCACTTTGGGGGCTTAATAACCTGCAGAGAAGCTCTGCCTGGAAGAGGCAAGCGAGCAGTGTTCTGGAAGACACAGAGCAGAACTGATGTCAGAGTCATCGTGGAAGGCGGCAATTCAAAGCTCAGGCTGAAATAACTGGCAGAAGGACACTGCCATGTGCCAAACCCCAGCACATTCCATCAAAGACAGGTTGTGTGCAGGTGTGAATTACACAAGAGGAATTTTCTCCCTACCTGCTGAAATTCTCTGTTGCCTTGTAAGCTGCTTGCATTCAGTGGCCTCCTGGTGACTGTCTCTGTGCAGCTCACCTGAGGTACAATTGATATGCTTGCAAACCAGCTCGTTATTAGTTTGACTTCATGAAAGCTTCCTCATGTTACAGTTGTTCACTATAAATTAAGTTAACATGAGGAAATCAAGTGCATCAGTAACAATTTGGCAACTGGTCAATAAGTAATCCATGCATAAACCATTTCTATTATCTGACATGATCCATGGATGCTGGAATGCAGGGAAGTCTATTTGCATCACTCTTTAGGAAAGCAGCAGCCTGCGATGGTAGAAAATTGTGGTGAGTGCTTCCAGCCACCCTCTCTATCAAGCAGGGACTGCTCCCTATCCCTGTGGGCACATCAACAGGGCTGCCTGGGCAAACTCTTTTTTCAAAGACTGTTTATAGCCTGTCATGAGGAAAACAGCTCTTTTTCCCCGGGGACTGTAGGAAAGGAAAGACACGTTAGCAGCTAGAATGTGAAAAATCTTTTGGTTCACAGATAAAGTTTAGGAAGAAAATGTTTCCTGAAGTTGTCCTTTTTCCCTTTTCTACCCATCTTGCCCATCACATCTTAGTGAGCAGTCTTGTGAATGGAGTTATATTAGAATTTACAGGTAGCAAGTTTATTCTGATTGCTGCATTACAGTACACCTGGGCATAATTTAGGGGGTTTTTATTATTTCTATCTGTTGCCACATTTGTAAGTGAATTTTACAAGACAGTTATAATCACTCACAGAAGGTGATGGTTTACTTTTTTTTTCTTCATTTACCTTCCCAGAGACCCTGAGCAAGTCTGTAAAATTGCTTCTAGAGCAAGCTCTGGCAACACAGTGTTTAGTATGGGTTACCTGAACATTATCTAAACAATAGTAGGTGTCTGGCAAAAAGCCAGCAAAGGTAATGCAGGCTGAGTCCGTCTGCAGAGCAGTAACGATCTAATGACAAAAACTGTGAAATGCAAGCAAAATCTGGGGCCCCCAGATACAATTAAGGAGTAAGCAGGCTGAGATGCAGAGGAGTAACCCCAGAGGGAGACAGGCAAAAAATGATGATTAACATCAGTATGTGTTATGCTTGATAGGACCAGTCACAGCAATTACACCAGTGATTCTAAAATGGGGGCAGGGGCATATGGTTGCACATAAGGCTCAGAAGAGCTATTATATCCAGATATCACCTAGATCATTGTGAAACAGCACCTGAAAGGATCGCACCATGATCATCCAAGAATACACATGCATGGACAGCACTATGAAGTTCGTTATGCCAAAATTGCTGCATTACTATTAAAAATTCAATCTTTACAGTCCAAGTTCCTCTCTGGCTATTGCAACAAAAGCATCTGCTCAGTGCTGCTACTCAAGACAAGACTGCCAGCCCTTTAAGTGAATAGGGGTTTTGGAATAAACAATCAGGATGATTATGCTTTCCACTGCTGCAGGGATTTTTATTTACTTCTACAGCTTATTAATATAGACAAGAAAAAAAAATGAGATAAACATTTTTGGTTGTACTAGATGGCAAAAGTATATAATTACATTGCTCAGAATCTCATCAGCTCCCATCAGTCTAAGCTACTTTATGAACATATTTATAACTGCCGAGTATACAGCAATTATGGGAAAACATTCTCCATTCTGAATGCATCTGCACATTTAGCATGGTCTGATCTAATTAAAGTCACTTCCACTACAGTCAACTGGAGCGTTTTCACTCCAGGTTAAGGAACGACACTACGGGAACATGAAGACCCCAGTTCCTACAGCCAAAGCTTTGATTTTAACCAAGTAAGGATATTTCTAGAAATTATCTAAAAAACGACCTGAATAAAACTTTCAGCTGAGACAGAAAGTTTTTTGGCTTTATTTGCTCAGCAGGAGTCAAAAAACATCCTACTTAGCATGGGGTACAATGCAGGAAACCGTACTCTTAACAAATACTATTTGGGGAAAAAAAAGTTGGGGAAAAACAAAGTAAGAAGATACTTGTTAAAGCATTTACAGACAGATTAAACCAATCTCAATATTTTTCTCAAGTACTTTGTTTTCTGAGAGAGCCAGTGAATATTTTAGAGTTTCTTGTGCCCTAAAATCTCTATCAATACTGGTATCTGGGAGGCAATGGAAAGAACTTAAAAGAAGAAAAAAAACCCTGCATGAAGTTTGATAAAGCTACTAAGACAGACTACTGGATTTTAATGGAGAAAAGAGAAAATATCTGAAGCACTTAAAAGTGAAAAGTTAACATGACAGGCAAGTTTAACAGGCTTAATTCATAATTCCATATTAAATTCATATTGATACTTTTCTTATCAATACTCCCTTTATCTAAACAACCTTTGACTGTCAAAAGCCTGCAGAGACTGCCAAAGACCACTTCATTAATACATTCAATGGGAATTGTTAAGTCTCACAAATATAACTAGGCTGTGTTTATTTCAGGAAAAAAGGCACAGTTAAATAATCCACCTTGAGCCAGCCTGGCAACAAACTTTATTTTGGAGGTTTGACAAGTGGCAAAATGCCTCTGCTCACATGACTGAGAATACTTAGCAGAAGTTTTTAATAGCTGAGCAGAAACTACAGTGTGTCATTGACTTCAAAGGCCTTTCACCTATATGGAAGGAGAAGCTTTTTCTAACACACTGAATTTGTTTTCTTTAAAGGAAAATCCATGGAATGTGTCTATTGACCAAATGTCAAGTTAAATACAGATGGAGATTTTTTTTCTTTCTATTTTAAGCCAGATTCTTCAATGACAGACTTAATTCTAAGTGTAATTAGACTACTGTAGTTAGTGTCAAATCATGTCCTTTGTTTTAAAAATCCAGATTGGTGAATAATTTTCAATGAAGCTGATTTGATCTTTAGTTTTCAAAATTAGGAAGGCAGAAAGCATACACATATTGCGTCACGAACACAGTGCTGAGCACAGATATTAAAAAAGAGAAACAATTTTGAACCATATTAAGGAATTCAAAATTTTAAAGACTTTTGTGACAATTTAACATTACTTTTCAGGACACATCACTATCTTCCATTTTCTTTCTCTGTACATTACTAATAAAACATTCATAACTTTAAGTACACAGGCAGAATTTGAAGGATGTCATTAACTGCCTGGCACACCATAAAAGGCTGTTTCTCTGATTCCTCCAGAAAGAAAAGGGGTGCACATCCAATTATATAAATAGAAAGTCATGAGCATGAGAAAGCCACTTCAGCCTTGAAATCACCACCATGGAGTGAACAAAAACTACCACAGTAGTGACACAGACTGAACCGTTCTAAGAGCAGCCATGCATTTCACAGAGAACGAGCAGGAAAAGAGCTGGCACAGGAGCACCAAGACCCCAAATGGATACAAGTCAGTATAGGATTTTTAACAACAAGCAGAAAAATTGCTCTTTGTCCTACTTGTCCCATTTATTTTAAATTTGATGAGATTTCTGAGTTTGGGATATTTTGCCTTTCCTTCTTTTTAGTAAGTGTCAGTTAAATGTAGGTCTTATCAACAAGCATTATATACACAAATATGTAAATAAGTGAGGAATATGATTTGCATTCTTCTACAGTCACATTACACAAGCAAGATTTACATGTAAGCCCTTCAAATAAATAAATCTAAAGAAATATGAAAAGGCATACAAGTAACACTGGAAAGCTGCCCCCCTGTTCTGTGCAGACATACACACACGCTTCTACACACCTACAGTTTCTTGATAACAGAGTTATTACTTCTCAGTAATTACACTACCATAATTATTAGTTACACTTTACCATCAACTTTTCCACAATTTCTGAGTAACACTGAGTTGCTGCAAATTTCCAGCAGAACAGAATGTAACTCACAGGTCTTTACAACCGGGAAAAATCCTACTCTGACATTTTCAAAAATTACATAAGACAATTTTTCTCGAAAAGGAAGGATATCTCATGCTTAAGAGGGGATTGATAAAAGAAATCAGGTTATGTTCCTTACTATTTCACAGTCTTTCATTATGGCTTGAGGCAAGTGGTTTAACCTCTGTGTATCTACTCGCTATGACTAAAATTAGTATAATAACATGTTTTTCCCTTTATTTTTTTTGTCTGCCTTGCCTTTGGGTATTCTCCATCAAGGTATGTTTTTTCACTTTGACTTCAGTCCTGCTAAAGTGCACACACTTCGACAGAATTACCCATGTACTTACTGTTGCACACATTGAAGGCAACCTGCTGCACTGGGAAAAACACCTACCACAACAAATCTTCAAAAACACTGTGATGTATATAAATAAATAATACCTGCTTATCAAAGCCATTCATGTTTATTACATATTTTTTATGAAAAACTTAATTAAATATTTATGCCCGTGATATTTTTATATTGTAAAAAGGAGTCTAGAATAACAATTGAGAGCTATGATAATTTAAAAGTACTTCTAAGCTTAGTTTCAATGGTTTCACATATTGTAGAAAAGTTACATGATCTTTAAGTATGCAGGAACAAGGTTCTAAGAGGTGAAAGCACTAAATATCTTAGGAAGTGACCAAAATCAGTAATTCAGCAGGTGTAAAATGCTTTGCTTTGTACAATCAACTATACCTTGTAAATCAAATCTAAAATTTGATGTACTTTCAGAATTATGTGAAATTACCTTTTTATGATCCTACAGTGTAAGATTTAGGTACTTGCTGAAATACTGTTACCTCACTTCATTGACATGACTCAACGAATGAGTGAAAACAATGCATTGTAGGAATCATTCAGCTCCCACAGCAGAAAATGTGTATATGAAGGATGTTTTTTTCCAGACTAACAAAAAATGAAAGTGCAGTGTGTCTCAAGCCTCTTGGTAATTCCTGACCCAGAATGTGCATTACATTATTTTTTTCTCTTCTTTTCTTATAGTCAGCTTAGCTTGTAAACAAACTGCAACATCATTATGAACAATATTTGTTAAATAACATCTGTTCACAAAACTGATTTTCTAGGTGACAGGGACTCCATCACTGGCCATCAGCACTGCTATTACTATATTCCTCTAGTGCTTTTCTGATGGTTTAAGCACACTGACCTCACAAGCATTTCTTCCTCACTCTCCCCCTCTTGTGCTACCTCAGATCAAACATCTTTTGTCTCTCCATTTTCAGTGCTCCATAAAATAAATCTGTTGTCAATCTGAGGACACCTGGCATGAACTTAGCAGTGGATTCTTTGACCTTTTTAACACACGGGGGTCAAAAATCACCATCAGCGGTTGGAGAGAAAAATGTGAAAGATCAAAGTCTGCCACTCCCACTACTGTTCTTGTTTTCCTTTGTTGATATGTGCACTGCTGACAGAAACCAGCAATTTTTAGCTCAAAAGTGCAAATATTTGATAGGAAACTGAGGCCAGATGTATAAACCTAAACCAAACAGCAAATATTTCTGTGATTCTTTTAACAGCACTGGAAAAGGTCCTTTTCAACAAACAAAATCTTTTTCCTGGAGGGAGATGTTTGTAAATCAAACACTGTAGCTTTTATTAGTTGATAGACTGTTGATACTAAATAACAGCTGACTTTAAGCCCAAGAGCAACTGCATAGACTCCTTTCATTGTTGAGCTGAGCTATGCAAAAAGTAAACACCATAAATCATGAAAACTTTGCTTTGTACAAGTATTTCGTGCTAGTAATATACAACATGTTGGTAGAAAAGGCAATGTTTTTTAAAAAACACTTTTTTTTTAATCAGTCTCTCTGCAGGTCTATATCTAACAGAAAATTATTCATTTTCACTCACTTTCCTTGAAACAAAATTTTTCTTTTCTGTTTTCCAACTATTACTTTCTCTGCTGACCTTTATGTGGCCCAAATTTTAGAGGAGTGTAATGAAAAAGCCTTCGAGCATCTTAACAGTTACAAATTGTTTATATTTCAAACTGACTCTATCTCAAATCAAATGTCAATATACATTTGGTCTCTTTAAAAGGCACAACATTGCTTTTGAAGTAGGTTCAGAGAAGTATTGAAGAAAGAGAAAAATAAGAGTACAGAACCAAAAGAACATGGATTTGGTCTACACATGTAGCTAATTTGTCTTGTAAAGTCAGGCATCAAGTTCTCTCAGCTATTGTCATTTTTTTGCATCTCAACACAAACTGAATGAGTATAAGGAATGAAGCTGCCACTGAGGAAGTAGCAGATAAAATTTTAGGGCATCCATCATAGTATCATCAAAGTCTGATACACTTCTGATACAAAGCCTCTTATTTCCTTAAAATATTTTCTTTTACACCACTGTCACAGAGTGTCACCATCTCTCAATATGCTAATAATTTGGGAATCTTATTCATGTTCCAACAAGAATTCTACACATGCAATTGCAGTTAAGCTGACTGTATATGAAAATAATGTAATTTAGTACTGAGGTCTGTTCAGGATTTATTGTTTGGTGGCACAAAGATCTTTGCAGAAGCCAAAGCCTTTGTCCATGTGCCTCACTCTCTTGGTACAGAAACTACAAATATGCTTCATGCCATCTGCTACGTGACTTAAGAACAGACAGCTAAAGACCAAGGCCTCTCTCTAAGTAGACCCAATACCCACAAAGGGGTCAGAATAAATGATTAATTACTGAAAAGGGTAAAATATAAGAAATCACCCAGTTATTGAGTTCCTTTTACACACTGCATACATAATACCTACAAAACTAGGCCATGTACATTATAAAGAGCTAACTTGTAAAATCTGTAGGTTTAAGTCAAGTATCAAAACATAGCACATGTTGAAAATCACTAGATGATTTATCAACTAACCAAAATATTCGAACAAGTCCTTGGAGGATTATAAGGCAGAAGCAATTTCCACACCAACTTAATCAATCCCCACTACAATTTCCATGATTTGATGTTTTTAGAGAATTTTGATCCAGTCTTAATTCCCATAGCTTTACCATCTGCAAAGCATTTTTATGAAAGGTAATTTTATCCCCTCTACCAACCTGTTAAATATTGTCATGGGAGGATTTATTAGTTTCCATGACTCCAGACAGTATTTTATTCTTCCTTTGTTGTCAGCTGGCAGACCCAAGTTCCTAATTTTATCAATTGAAAGCACTGAAACCATTCATTAATACAATATTCTAATTTACCTGTTCTGTGACTCAAGAGCAAAACTTGCCTTTCAGCCCAGAGCTGACAACCTCTTTCACATAAAGAGAGAAGAAGAAAGCTCTGTATGATGTAAATCTCTGCAAGTTTAGAACTCTAGGTAGAGCTCCCCCACTTTCTAATGAGAAAATCCTTTAGAAGTATGATCATAACAGAAGTCTAATTGCTACAATTTGTTGGAGAAATGTAATATTCCATTAAGTGCTAAGCTTTTTAAGGGCACTAAACTCATTTTACTCTTAAAATTCTACACACACTACTGATGATCTTTAATTATTAGAGTGCAGTGATTAATAAAAGCAGCAATGAGCTCAGCAGTCTCAGCACACAGGAACTGTTTCTGCTTTAGGGAAGCCTGAAATGCATGATAGTGGATTCCTTCCAAACATATTTATCAGGAGGCTGTTTATCTTCTGTAGTAGAGCTTGATTCATAGTCATTCCATTCGTGTCAATGAATGCAGCACAAGGCCTTTAATACTCCCTGGTTGGGAGCTAATGCCTTTAGCTTTCCATTAGGTGATTTGAAAGACCTATTCATTTTTTTTTTCACAGTCAGCTAACTAATTCTTTAACACTTCATTTCAATACCACTAACACTTACTATGGGATTGACTTCACTAAGTGAACAATCTCAGCTGTCTCAACATTTCATCGCTACCTGACATATATAGCTATGTCTAAATCAATGAATCACACTGAGGTAGGTCTATCCCCTCAAGCTTTTTTTTTTTTTACATCTAGTCCCAGTGCTCCTCTTTATTGTTCAATGTGAAATTTCCAAGATCTATGGAGAGTATGATATAAACTTGCATCTTACCCGCATTTCTATCCTTTTCTTCTATCCAAATTAAAGAACATCAGCTCTGCATCCCAGGAACTAGGACTGCATTTCAAAGTGCGTCCTCTATGATGCACCTCATGGCAAAGGTGGCAAAGAAAAGACTCTTTCTTCTTTCGCAGTAAAGACAATCACATATCATGATGACAGGCAGAGTGTAGGAAAGGTGAATTAGGTTCTTTTTTTCCCCCAAAACTTGTCAGAATTCATTCTCTTCCAGCAAAATTCTATCAGGTACACCAAGGAAGATTATCAGGCATAAACTCATGAAAAGTTTTCAAGATGAATCAGTGAACACAAAGCAAGTTTAAATTTCTGTTGACATCAGCTTTGACTAAAAAAAATCAAAATGTAGTCATTTGTTTATTACAAATGTGCTTCAGATAAGAGAAAAATATATAATTGTATCTCCTGACATGTCTGCCTCGCACACAGCAGAGTATGAAAATTCCTAGTAAAAGACACAAACGCATATTAGAAGTAAAACATCACTACATTTAAGCTAACCTTCTTTCAGTGCCTTCACTTAACAGTAAAAAGGCTTTATCAAGGTGCAGAATGTGTGACTTCTGTTGCCAGCCTGCTTGAGCATGCTGTCTTTGCAGTTTCTGCTACTCTGAAGAAGTTATTGCCCCTCTACTGCCAAGTTGTCAGTGTCTCAAATGCATCACCAGAGTGTTGCAAGAAGTTACTTGATTTGAATATTTTAGAATCTGTTTTGTAGTTCAATAATGCCGGAATTTTAATTTTTTAATACTAAATAGCTCATTAGCGGCACATAGCTTGTATGTCACCTTATTTTTGGCATAACCAGGATTGCATTACACTGTTTAAAACAAAACAAAAAAACCAAAAAAAAACCCAAACAAAAAAAACCCACCAAAAAACCAAAACCAAAACAAAACAAAACAAAAAAACCCCCAAAACAAAAAAAACAAACAAACAACAAAAAAAAAAACCACAAGAGGAAAAAACCCCACCAACTGTGTCCTGGAGGGAAAATAATCAGATGAGAAAATACTGTTTCTGGAAGATTCTTAGCATTAGTTTAAGTGATCCAAAACATCAAATGAGCTTTGACTTTCCAGAGGAATGTCAGCTAAGGACAAAAAGCTGATGCTTGCCTGTAGGATGCCTGTCACTGTGGACCCTCCAGGGCAGCTCTAAACTCCTTTGTGAGTTTCATTTCTAGGAAAAGCAGAACGGGACAACTCCCAAATAATCAGTTGGTTTTGTGTGCCGAGGATCAACAACCACCTTTCTACTCAAGTCTGAGCAAATTCTTTGCCAGCAGAAAGCAGGCGTCAACTTAAATCCTACATTAACAAATGTTATAGCAGATAGAGTACACTTTGATGTTTTACTGCCATAAGAAATTATACCTTTCTGTAATTCAAAGCTGGCTTCCCCACATTAAGAGTTACAACACATTATTACGATAACTAAATAATTTTCAAACTTTTGTATTATAACTAAAACCCCATTTAGGTACCTAAAGGCATCCCAGTTTTCAAAGATAACTACAACTAAACATGACCAGAAGCAAGTAAGAAAAATGGAGAAAAAGTAAATAAATGCAAATAAACTACATTAACTTTTTCTGAGTACAGAGAAAAGTACTACTGTACTGAAGAGTGGGTATATGGATGTATTATCTTGGAATCCCATCATTATGATAGATTTTTACAGTGAAAAGCAATGAAATCTCATATAAATCAGAACCAATTCACTTCCTTCATGACTGCAAAGTCTCTCATTACTTTTACTTCAGAGAAGAGAATCACTTCATAGGAAATGGTAGAACCAGCTACACATGTTCAGCATTGGAACACTGAAATCACATTATAAGATTACTATTGAGTTCTTTTAACTCAGACAAAGCCCTCTTGTTAGCAAATGATACTTTATATTTGGCCACGATTTGTAAAAGCAGATAATATTTTCCATTTGTTTCATAAATTTCATCATGGGATATGAAAGTCAGCTAGTGGTTATTGGCTGCTTATGTACAATATGATTCTTGAGAGATTGTCTGGTTTTTTGGGTATAGAGATGGAAGCACAAATGAACTGATATAATATCCTCAAGGCCTGTGGAAGAACAGAATAGGAAAGTCAGCCTTTCTGGATTCCAGCTCCTGTGTCTTCACTAGCAGAATGCCTTTCCTAACTTTAGGTACCCTCGTTACCATTTTTTAGATGACAAGGACAGGGAGGAAAAGGGGGGGAAAAAAAAGGAAGTTAAAAAGAGAGGTCATACATTAGTCAAAATATTAAATAAGCCAATTTTGAAAGAGGGTTGATTTAATTCTCTCTCTCCTACTTTTCCAGAGTATATTTGAAGAAATAAAAGGAAAACCATCACTGTGATAGTCTTTGGGAGCTGGGCCTGCTTGAACAAAATACACCTATCTGCAGGATGAAGAATTAGAAGTCACCTACATTATTTTTCAGAAGTCCTACATAAATAAAATGGGTTTTGAAGAGAATATGAAACATCAAAAATCCATCCTCCAGTCTCAAATAACTCTGTTCCAGTAATTTTTAAGACTTTCATAAATTGTAGAAAACAAAGCTGAATCTCAATTAAGGACTGCTGAAGGGAGAATAGTATCCTATAACACTGACATCTGGACTACTGCTAGTGCATGTAATGTATATCTGTCACTGACAGCTTATCAGGTTATATATCATTCTGAATCATTAGTCATGTCTTTCTCAGCGAGCACAGGAATCTGCAAAACCAACACAGACATAGAAGAAGTACCTCGGAGAGGACAAACTCACATGTAACAATCTCAGAAGGTAATCATGAACCATTAATATAATGCAGACCATAAATGTCAATACAAATAGTCAAGTGTACGTCAACAAGCAGGGTATAAGACATGACTGACCTAAACAATCAACTTGTGGCAAATGATAGCTTTGTAAATATCCCCGGCTATGGATATGCTTCTAATCTCCATGTGCTAAAGATCCAATGGGAAAAAAGTCAAAGTAATTTCACAAGGGAGGGGGGGAAAAATCTGTTCCTATTTCCATAGCCTTGTAAAAGAGCTTCTGAAAAATGTCCACGAAGAATGCAGTGTGCCCCAACGCAAACTTATTCAAGATGTAACTAGCAGATAAAACCCTACACATGACACCAACTGGTTAAACAGAGGCAGGCTCCACATGCCTTGTCATTTGATCATGATAGAGATTGATCATTCCTGTTACTGGACTAGACTGTAATGAAAAGCTTCATGAATGTGTTAAGGCTGTTTTAAGAGCTCACTAGAGACCCAAGTGCAGAAGGAGCACGCCTAAGCCAAGTTCTACATGCAGTCCGTACACCACCATGAGTAATGAAGTGTTTCAGGCAAAAAAGAAGATATTACAATGAGAATTCTTTTCTGTCACAGGTTTCTTTGAGGAATTCTACTGACTTGATAGGGTGGTTTTGGACTGGGGAATACATTTAACCATTTCATTGAATCCATAAACAGAAGAGTAACTTAGTGGAAGAGGCAGGGATTTACACACTATTAGGACAAAAAAAACATGGAAAAGCCTTATAAATGACTGCTGTGAAGAGCTGCTGTTTGCAGACACTTAACTAGCACAGCTATTAATTCCTTCTAAAACATGGCAGGTTTGTTTGTCTATAAAAATACAGTGAAATTCCTGTTGGGAAATGTACAACAAACAGGCTTTCCCTGCACGTGTCCCTGGGAGCACAACAGATATCCATAAGTTAAGGATAATATTAGAAGACACATATAAAAAACAGTAACTCATTTATTTTCATAAGGAACTTTAGTCCTAAAAGCACTCATTTAATTATTATCATTTCCTGTTAACATCTGAACATTCAGATTTTAGAAATTAAATGCAATTGTAGGGGGGCTGTAGTAAAAATCCCTTCTGAAGTATAAGCATTAAAAAATAGAGCAAAAGAGTTTATCAGAAGAATTAGACCTCCCAGACTCTGTTCTCCCAGTGTCATTATCAGGCCATGCCCGTGTCCCTCAGTTCTGCCAGAATTGACAGTCTCATTACCATGTTAGCAAAATTACAAAAAATTAGACAAGGTAGGGACCACAGAAAATTCCAAAAAATAAAAAATAGTTTCAGTGTGAATAGTGTTTTATTTAAGCATTCAGAATGTGTTATTTAATCCTTTATTAAACAAAATTAAATGTTGAAAAAGAATTTGAAATGCAAGTAAAAATATTTTAAATAAAAATACCTTTTAATACATTTGAAATGAGCCATTTTATGAAAATAAACATAATTTTATTAAATATTTAGTTGTAGCCAAAACTATTTCTTATTGGAAATGCTAGAGTTGTAAAATGTTGTCCCACTCTATTGCTATATAGGGGGAAAAGTGGTAAATGCACAGATAATAAAAATCTTGTGATGCATGTACAAATGGGTCTATTCCCAAGAATCAACCAGATTCATAGCACCACATTTTTGTAACACAATGTGTTGTAATTGATGGCTTTAAAGAACTGACCCATTTCAATTAATGATCCTTATCACACGGTTGCACATTTGATTTGAAGCAGGGTGCTTTTTTTGCTGATAGTATTCAGAACTGAGATTATGATTTAATTATGATCAGAGATCTTTCCATTTTGCCTAGAACATGAACTACAGTGACAGATACCTTAAAAGAAAAAAATAGCATATGGTTAATTGACTGGCTGAATAAACAACTGCCCTTTCCTTTAAAGAGCCTTCTACCAAATATTCCATTGATGCTTACTAGCTGCAGGAATTCACCGAGTCTCTGCTCACAGCATCAAAGGGAATGCAGGAAACACACGTTAACACTTGCCTTGATGCACAGGAAGTGCATCCCATAATACCATGTGGATTAAAACACAGTTGAATACATTTTCATATCCAATGAATAGAGCTAAAACCAGAAACAGAGATGTGGGATTTGGGCCACCCCTTTTGGTGAGGAATGTGTTAGAAATGGCCAGTTAGGGCAAAGTAAAGAGCTTCAGTATGGGTTCCCCCCAGGCAGGAGGAGCCATTCATTAGGGGCCCTCGCGAGATAAGGGAAGCACTGCTATGCTTGGGGATAGCAGCTAAAATTACACACTCACTCTGCCCTCCTCGGGCATTTGTCACCATGAGACATAAACATTTATGTCAGTGATAACAAACCACTTACCTTATTTGACTGTTTTGAACACCAGTGGAATTTAAGGAATATCACAGCAGTGTGATATGTTTCTGCTAGAGAAAAATGATATCACAACTGCAGTGGTTTTAGATGCTAGAAGTCAAAGTGCACAATCTCTCATGACAGAAGTGCACGACTCAAAATGACTACGAAAATAGTCTTGATCACTACAGTGTAATAAGGTGACTACAATAGAGTAATTAACTTTCTGTACAGTGAGCATGTGACAGAAAATTCAGTATTTTCACCTTAAAGCCAGCAGGAATGGTGATCAGTACTTTAGTTGTGTCTCTTCACTGTTGACTTTTGAATAATTCCTAATGCTAATTCTAATTTTCACACTTGCCTGCAAACAAAATCAACACATAAGAAATTTAGCCCACTGCAGCTTAAGCCAGAAACTTTGTCTAAAACTCAGTAAAGTAAAAGCATATTTGTGTGGCAAGGTTTAAAATTAGAATCATAGCATTTGACTTCTCACATTTCAGAAAGGATTTCACCTATGAACACCAAACAGGATTTTTAGCCTTGCAGGATATATAACAAACATTTGTTGAGGAAGTTCATCTTTCAAATTCTTACCTATAAAGCAAGTTTGTTATCACTGTGGGAACTTGTATTTACAAGAAAAAAATATAGTTCACTTTCAAAAAATCCTTTCAATTCAAAAATAAATAATGTGAACACTAAGTGTCTGTATGGTCTGGAGATGCTCTATGCCTTTAGTATTTGGGTGACATTTCCTGTGTATTTGCTTACTCTAAAGTATATTTGAATGTTGGAGCTTCTACAGTGTTCTCTTAAAATGCCACTACTCTGAGAAGCGACTTCAAAAGATAGGATTGTTTGATGTTTGTTGTTTCTTAGTGATTTTGGTGCCAAATGTGTTTCAGTTCAAAGTCAAAAAGATTACTTTCTTTTTGATTGTTAGATCTGCAAATTGATCCTAGTTCCAAAGAGTCAAGACGCTCCCATTGCTAAAATTCCTGTAGGATTCCAATGTTATGTATTTTGGTGCAATTGTATTAATTGAGATGCCAGTGTTGTTCAAGGAATGTGCAGTCCATCAATATTACTTTTTGATGATGCAACATAAAGAATAGCATCTTCTCCATGCTTTAAAAAGATTTTTTTTAAGATAGAGTCTATCTGTTCTTGAGCAGGCAGATGAAAATTTTTGCACTGTGGTCTGTGAAGTGAAAAAACCCATGAAACTTTGAAGCCAAGTAATGCAGCTACTAATTTTAGGGATCTTTTTGGAACCAGTTTCAGGCAAATAGAGCACAATACTAAGACAAAGTTTCTTATGCTGTTGATTTATGGATTAGACAGAGGGATCTTGAACACACATGGCTATTAACAGGTAAGGGGGGATTCCACAGTGACACAGAATACTTCATCTTTGCTTTGAGGCTGCCCCATGCTTTTCCAACCATGTCTGATTCCTCAGGGCTAAAGTGGAATACACTTCAATACAAAACATTTTTACTGTACTTGGACACAGCAAAATTCTGCCTGTACAAAGGAAACAAAGTTTGACTCATATTTTTCACCTTGCAACTTTGATAATTGAAAAATTCAAGAAGAGTCTTCAAGACTGTAGGTTGTGCAGCACATCACTAGGGCAGTGCATTACCTCATTTGGCATGGTAACAAGGAAAATAGTGCCAACTGAATTTACACTGTAAATGACTCTAGATCTGTCCTTGATAACTACATCTTATCTATCATTAATGATCTGTTTACTATTTGAACAAAGTTAAAGTCCTCCATTTACATACATAGTAAACACCTCTTCCCTTAGCAAACAGATTTGATTCACTCTGTCCTAGACTGCACTAGGTTCCTTAGTGTATACACAATACTCAATTTTCTCTTCAAAAGAAGGCTATTCTCTAAAGAGTATCTTTTTGGCATAAAAAAATAGCCCAGTGTTCTTTTAAGACCTTAAATATCGCAATCTCTTACACAGTCTCAGGGTCATTTTCAGTATTTATTATTTGGACTCTTACAAAAGAAAAAGCAACCCAATTTCTGTTAAGAACTCACATTAATAACACATTTCTTAGCAGAGTCCTGTGTCAGAACTCACAAACAGACATTCAAACTAAAATACTCTTTCGTGATTAATCTTTCTCCCCCCTACCTGTAGAGTCCTGTAAACTTTGCTCAAATCTCTGTGGCAAGGGTGAAGGTAATTCTATCGCCCTCCCTTGTAAACAGTTAACCCAGTAAACAGTTCTCCTCCCTTTTGGCTGCCTTTTATATTTTGGTGTCTAGAGACTTCTCAGGTACCCCACTTCTAGGTTAGTGGGATGATTTTTAAATGTTTTCCACCTAATTATGCAGGGATTTACACTCTTTCTCCTAAATGCCAGATATCCAAGGACATCTAGAATTCTGTACAAGAGAGAAGTCAGTAGGAGGCAGGTATAGTGAGATCCAAGTATATCCTACTCTACAAAGTAAAAAAAAAACAAACAAACAAACAAAACAAAACAAAAAAAAACAAAAACAAAAAAAAACCTGCTGAGATAAGTCAGTGCAGTTTATCAGTAATTTAAAGATAGAAATGCTTATAAACAGTTGAATATAGAGAAAATAAAGTCTTGCAGGCCAAAAAATGCAGAGTTAAACTTAACCTGTATCGGTATTCCTATCATCTGAGCATTGTTTATCATTGTCATGCACTTGAAATTAAAATGCTAAAGACAAATCTTAGAATGCAAAGTGTTTTCCAGAAGATAAATCCAAAAGGAGTGAGAAGAATTAAATCAACAGGTGAGTTACATTCATTATTGCTGGTGCAGCTACAGGCTGCACAGCAGTCCTCGAGAGGATAAGAGTGGATGGCAAGAATATATAGCTTCCCAGTGAGACTGCATTTCCTGTAGGGTTGCTCTTATCCTATCCATTAAACCTCATACCCACAAAACCCAGCTTATGGTGAACTAGAATTATATTAAATCCTTTCTTACTTTATGAACAGGGGTTCAGTTCCTTTGTTAGTGTACACTGTAATATTGCTACTGCCTTCAGTGCTACTATGCCAGCTCAATTTAGCTTAGGCTGGCTAAATAAATATTAAAATTCTGTTGGTTTTAATTCATTATTAGTATACAGGTTTCCCCATATTCCCTTTTCATCTGTTAATTGAGAAAATTTTTATTATCTGTTTTTCTCTCTGGAAAATGACCCAGCACCTCTTTCATTCCCTGCCCGTTAACATTTTATTGTTGTGAATGTTGACACAGAACATATTTCTAATTGTTCAATAAATACCATGCCATACAGAAAAAACAGAACAAATAACTTCTGGGAAAGTAAAAGAGTATGAGTCCTTTATGGAATCTGATTTAAAATGGATCACAGCATTCTATTGTATCCTGTTACAATATCAAAGGCATTATCCTTAAATTAAAGAAGCAGAAATAAGGGAAACCATCCAGACGTATGAAAATACTTGCTCAGGGGAATAGCTTTATTCTTATCCTGAAATTGTATATATATATGAAAATCTTCATTATCAACTAAAATCCTAGATGTTGTGACAAGGCTTACTCTAGTAATCCACAACTGAAATGATTTTTGGTAGTCCTCTGGGTTAAAAAAAGCCCCTTGGCCAATTTATGTCATAGGAGTATGATCCAGAAAGAAAAAGATACTTTGAGGATTTGAGGATTCACACTACTTTAGTAGCTCTGCTTTTAGCTTTGTTTTCCATGTCATCAGCTTGGAGAGACTAAGATCCATTACCTTCTGTTCCTTTATTAACTGTGCTATCAAAGGCTTATGATCCCTGCATGACTTCAAGATCTCACTTCAACATCAACTTGGCTCAAGATCGATTCCACTTTTTGTCAATATTATTCAAAGACTCTGGATGTGCATCTCATCTTTTATTTAAGGCATCTATGTATTTAGTCATGCCATGGTAAGTACAGGTCTGATAAAAGCAGGTACAGTTCTACTAACTTCAGCTGAACTGAACCTATTGAAACTAGAACTGAACATGATCAATTGACAGAATAAAAGTCCATCCATATGGGTAAAATCCATGTTTATTCTATTGTCATCTCCAAATAATATGTCATCTAGTGTATTTTTATTAGAAAACTGTGCTATGAACAATTATAAGATTTGATCCTAAAACACCTTAAGAATTTAACTTAATAGTCTTTAATGATTGGTGAATCCAATTAATTCATGGTCTTCTGTATTTACTAGCTGATCACAAATATTTACCAACCTGTATTAATCAGCAGTTTCAAATGCTTATTGGTGTTGGCTGTATGCATATTAAATGTTTCATATACAAAATAAAAATCAGTCCAGAGAATTTTGACTTAATATACAACTCACTCTAGCTTTTAGTTGTCTGATTACAGAGCCTCAGAGTGAAATTCCATGTGCCCACATTCCCAATTGTAACATCATATTGCGTTCACTTCAAACTGGTGACTCCCATTGTTCTTCCTGTTGGAGATCATTTTTGCACTGTCTTTCAGCAAAAGGTAAATTATGCCCCAAAAAGCAGCAAGGATGTCAAAAGAACAATAAAAAAACTAGAATGAAATCACCTTAAAAATTCAAGTAGCACTGTCTTGCAGCATTTGCTCAGTTCTAGCAACTGACTCTGAGGATCCCACCTGAGACCAATATGCTCTGAAACTTTAACAAACAGAGGGATTAAATAATGCAGCTGCTTAAACAGGAATGAGCCCCTGGAATCTTCCTAGCAAGTTGTTAATTTCCTAGGTTTCGTTCTCTATCAGCCCAATCCTGCTCTATCTCACCCCAGTGCTGGGATAACAGAAGGTGTGAGGTAGAGAGCTGAACATCCACACTTAGAAACTTTTTGCAGCCACCCCCTCCCTGCTCACTCCCCCAAGAGCCACTTCACTTCACAGCACAGAGGAAGCACATCCAGGACTGAACACACAGTCTTAGCAGCTGTCCTGGACCCTCATCTCTCCCTTTGTGCTGAGAAATAAACCATCAACTTAACGAAATCATTGATGGCATTTCAAAGGTTAAAACAGCAGTGCAAGTATTCCCTCTTACTTTCTCTCATCTCTCTAGAGAAGACACCACTAGTTCTTTGAAACAGTAAATAAACCTTAAACCTTTACGTGTTCAAAGGAAACGCTGGCTTGTCTCAGAGAGCATTCCTTTTGACACAGCCTCCAAAAGCCTGCTCCCTGGCAAGTTCATCCTGTTCCTCAGGCAAGACCTGGGTATTCCCTGCTGTGACAGAGCAAGCCCTTTTTCCCCTTCTGCCTCAGTGGAAAGTACATCTTCTTTCTAGCCAGGCTAACCTTTGACTTTGTCTAGAGCATAACAATATTCTCTCTTTTGAAAGCTTCCTGGAGGACTTTTTCCTTTAAAGCACAGAATTGCCCTAATTGGACCTCCAAGAATGACTGTCATCTTTTTTTCACATTACTTTACAAACCTACTATGCTCCCCACCTCTCTACTCTGTAGTGTTAGATTTTGTTAGGTTTCAGATTAAAATAAATTAAAGGCAACTGCATGAGGTTAAAGGCACTTTCGGGTTTAAACCACTGTTATTGCAGTAGTTCTCTCTCTACTGTGGCACTATCACGCATCCATCACATTGTCAGTTCTCTTTTCAGTGTACAATTGACAGAGAACAAGATGGAAACAGTCCATCAATCTGGTGTCACAGCCGTAATAAAAGTCTGCAGAAAACCTGTAAAACTGCTCACACTCAGCTGGAGCAGCAGTGTGCTGGCTGGGGTAAAGTACTCAACAGACCTGCAAAGAAGCAGCGTGACAGATGGAAAAACTGCCCCAGGAGGTATTTTGCAAGTACGAAGGGCTGGCAGATACCTCCTTGTCGGAACAGGAGAGAATGAGGACCACACAAACAAACCAACAAACACTTCTGCAGTTCCCACACTGAAGCACAGATAATTCAGCTATGCTTTCGTCTGTGTTGCTGCATCTATTACACTCATTACTATGCAAAGGGATGGTCACCCAAGCCACAAAACACTTCTCTAAGTAAACAACTAATTCATAGCGATTAAACATAGAACTCTTCTCCATGAACAGATAATTTTCTGTTTTTCATGTACACAATGTATCTGCCACCCTCGGAAAATTATAGACAACACACCTAAGATGGATTTCTTGTACAAAAATACTGAAAGCCACAGTAAAGAGAGGATTTCAAGCTTTCAGAATAACATGTAAATCCTTACTTACAGTTCACAATATGCAAACATTCCATGGAAAACATGTCTTAGATACTCTGCTCACAAAATTAAAGATTTCATGTACAAGAAATATGAAACAGAAACCCTGCTATCTACCACTATTCACATTCCTGGGAACAAAAACGCAAACACAAATATGTAAGTGAAGAGATAAAATCATCAAGAGGGTGTATATTTAGGAGGCAAACAGAGAAGTGTAAGAAACCAAAAACACTAGCAATATAAGGAGGAGACTAGCTCTTAGGAAAAAATACATGCAATAGATTTCTAGAAATATATATCCATGCTATACTGATTTTTTAAAAATTAAACCTGATAGGAATTTTATTTAAAGAAGCACTTTTATTTTAAAGAGGATCAGGAAATACCCCCATCATCCTATTCACTCACAAGAAGAAAGCCGTCGGTATATTAAATTGCTGCTTTGCCAAAGTGAAAACTAATCACAGAGCGTCTTTACAGACATTTGAAAGATTCATTTTACTAATAAAATAGAGACTCACTCTTTAAATTGTTTCTTATTTGTTTTTTAAGTGATTGGCTCTTCTTCAGTACCACAAGCTACCACAAAAAAGGGGGTTACAAAGCAGCTACATTCCACAGTTTTGTCCAGCTTTCTTCATAGCCTCTTTGTCAAAAACACACTGGAGGAATGGTTTTGTTTATCAAATCATAATCAGATGTTTGCAGGGTGACCCAGAATGTGAGCAATGGCAGATGTGTCTCAGACTCTTTGTCACAAGATAATGATTTGAGTTAACAAAAATTGTTTTGGTGAGGTCACGGATCTTTCTATCATCAAATAAGAGTTCAGCAATCTGGGTAATGAGGAGCAGCAGGAAAAGCAAGTGAAAGAATAGAATGAAAAATAAGATTTCTACTCTCTGATTCATTGAGACTAAGCCTTTAACTGTTCTAAGAAATAAGATTTTTCTTCGCAGTTTTAAATAGCAGTTCCACTTCATCCTTTATGTGGACACAAAAAAACCTGTAACACCAAAAACAGAGAACTGCTAAAATCTGGGATTTAGGACAATTCTTACCACACTGGAAATTGCTCTCTTTCTGATAAATATAAAGGTTTTTCTGACACAGGATAACCAATAAAGACAAGGGGGAAGGTGAGGAGTCTTTTATCATCCCAGCAAACATGGTGGTTATATGTGGAAGACCTTCAAAGCAAAGAAACCCTCTGCAACACAAAGAAAGCTCACATTTGCATTATGGAGCTGATTTCTACACACAACCTTCTCCCACCAGAGCCACACTGGAGACTTGTGTCCATGGTCTTAAGTGCTGCAAAATCAGCATTATGTCACACCTCTAGCTACCCGAATAAGCACGAATTTTATGGAGCAATGGGGTTTTAAAGGAATTTCAATGATTTCATCTCCCAGAATGTTAGACTGTGTGAATATACAGCTGTGCAGGACCCTACTTTGAATAAGGGCTGAATTCACCCTCCCTGATAAAAGAAGATGCAGCGAGAGAGAGTAGCAAGGTTGGAACCACCTTGTTAACAAAGATGACAGAAAGAGTCCACTAGGCTTTTGCTTCCAGAGGTCAAATAATACCTATATGACTTCAGAATTATGGCTTTGCAAAAGTAATGCACATTTTCTCTGATACCGCTGCTTAATCAGTCCATGAAAGCAGGGCCTTCCCAGGTGCAGGAAAAATTATCACGCCTGGGCTTGCAGAGTCTCTGCCCAACTAAGCACCCTGCAGGGTGTCTAAGTCTGGGACCTGGCACTAGAGTGCTGTGCTCTTTGAAATCCTCTTGCCTTGCCACTGTGACTGGCCCCAGCCTCTCCAGCACAAGAGATCCTTTTCTATTCTAAGTTCAGAGGATCAGTATTGATCTCCAAGATGTTGTATGAGCTTAAGCAAACATATTCTGAGAAAATCGGTACCAAGAAGTTCTTACTTTTCTATACGTCTCAGAGTTGCATCACATCCAGATGCACGTGTGCCTTTCACAGGTTCTTTATTCCAATACTTTTTCAGAGAGCAAAAAGTCTTGGTCTACCTTAACTCTGAAGAAGTGTCATCACCAACCGATAAAAAAAATATTAGCCCTGAAAGCGGTGATTGTACTTACAGGAAGTCATTTTTCATTAAATCAAATATAGAGGAGAATTAACAGCAATTAGTGGATATTGCACATTGTGTACACACATTTTGCATTATTTGGTGACTTTAATTGTTAAGTCTCACCCAAAGAGGATTTTGCAATTAGTCTTTTATCTATTTGATGCATTCTCAGCACAGTATTAGGCAGGACAGCTTTGGATAAAGAATGTTCAGATGTTTGTCTTAGATTAAGTAGGAGGGTGTTAATTGGCAAAATAATTCATGATTTTCATATTAAATATGAGTACATGTGGCATATTTTCAAGTAAGGAAGTGGCAACTAAGTCCTGCATGCTGTGTTCTCTTTGCCGGTCTTGAAGCGAATGATTTATGTTCTTGCTCCCATACAGATGGTCATTCATTTCCATGCCAAAGTAAAGGCAGTTTTCTTGCCTAGCTTTTAACATCTGCCCTAAATTTATCTATTATTTTGTCACTCTTAGCCTTCTTAATTAGAGAGAGTGAGTGTAATTTGAAGGCTCTGTTGGGATACATTTTTGAAACTACCCCATGGAGTCTGAGTCTTTCTGACTCTTGAGAAATCCCAAAATCTTGATGTTATTTTGGCAGCTCCTGTTTTCTGAGTTTCGTTCTTTATTTTCATCAGACAAAGCCTTCCCCCAGGTCTCCCATACAGAAAGTAAGCAGAATGCTAACATCCTGTATAGCTGCTAAATTCTAGTTCATTCAGTTCACGGACACTCTCTTGTTTCCACGTATTTTTTATGGTTTCTGTGACAGTCCTTACCTCAGGACCAACTCATTAAATAGAATCGTCAGTGATCTCCTCTGCCCATTATTTTGAAGAGTTAAATCCTATGCTTGTTTGATTATACAGATGTAGCTTTCGCTATTTCTAGAGTTTCTACTTCAGTTGTTATATTTTTTAATGGAGTTTATTAATTCTCCCCTATACTTCCATTTAGAACACTACCTGGAACTGCCTGAAAGCTCACATTGAATTACAGCTCCAAGCTGCTGGAAAAAGCACCCTGCAAGGACACACTGCTTGGTTATTCATGGAGCTCTGCATCCTGCAGATCGTTCAGTCCTGATCTATCAGAAATAGTTTCATAAACTAGAACTGTATTAGAAAGCTCACTCTCCGCTGCAGCAGACGATTTAATGCAAATTATCAAGATATTCTGCAACATTTCTAAAATATATTTAGGAAAAATAAAAGTAATATCTTTCCATCCAGCTTACAAAACATCAGAAGTGCAATAGTCTTTTTGTAAAGCCTTGACACCAACAAATTTTGATCATGCATTCTTGTTCACATCACAATCTTAAATGAAGGGATTTTGATCTTTGCAAAGCCAGTCCACTCTGAACTACCTTAGAAGTACTAAAAACATTCATTATATGAGTGCATTTGCTATTGATGTTTATTATTTTATTTAGGTTTATTTAAAGTGTGCATCCACAGCTCTGTTACTTATTTTGCTATTCATTTGCCTTAATCAGAACATTCAGTAAACAGTGTTGCTATAGCAATACTGCAACTTTTCATATGACCAAGACCTTGTCTACTGCAGTCTGTGCAAAATAATTTAGAAGTATTGCTATTAATAGCAAAAGTGGTCCAGAGGTGCACCTAAAAAGTGACCTCTCACTCCAAGAGCTGGCTTGTATGCTAGTATCAATTAAGGGCACACATAGGATCTACTTTACTATTCACATTGATATATGATGAATTTAATGGAGGGCTAAGCATGAAAAGGGTTTCTCCACATTCATGCACCACAGAGGTTTCTCACTCTTGGGTCTTCAAGGACCAACACAGCCCAGTGTTAAAGGCTCGAAATAGGTCAGAGATTCTCCATTAAATATGTAGTGACCCAAATTTCTATGCAAGTGGCACAGTGTCCAGACTAGAAAGTAATGCAGAAATGCCATTCTTTGGACCTAAGTTCACAGGGTAGAATTTGTTTCCCCATTTTCCTTGTGCTTGACCCACATAAAGTCCTCTCAGTAAAGATTTAGTACTTGAATTAAATTCACTGATCCACAGTTGTATTTCTCCAGTGTGATTTACGCTGACATAAAATGAAGTGACGAATTAGGCCCTGAGGGCTTTAGGAAGGATGGGGCCTTTTGCAGGCCTTTTGGCGTGGGATGAGTTTTTGCCCACAGTGAATACATAAAATAACTAGCTAACTCTCTTACTTTGAATATCACTTACAAGACCAAGGAGCCTTCATTAGTCTGCTGGCTGGGGATTGAAAGTTCCAAAATTAGAAATCTACTCAAAAGAAAAAAAAAAGAATCTGGGCACGCTATAATTGAACTGGTTATGAAAAGAGCTGTGAAGAGACTGTACGAGCGAGGCAGCAAATGTACTACTCCACAGAACAGCAGCAGCAAGAGGAATAGACACTGCAAGCCATTTCTAGGCCAACAAGGCACAGAGGGGGATAGCAGCCAAAATAACGAGAACAAAGGAGAATTAAAAGTGCTTCACCAAAAGATTAATTTCGAATGTCTATAATAAAGTTACACAAATACTTCAGTCAATTTATTCTTAAAATATCGCAAATTAATCATACTTTAATTTGAGATTAAATGCTTTCTTATAAAGTTTGTCAGTGTCTTTTCAATAAATTTACCTTGAGGCAGAGACTTATATTGGGGCTTTTTACCTGTGTCCATTCCTTCCAGTCAAAAAAGTTGTACTTCCTATTTCTGCCATGTAACTCACTGATTCTCTGTGATTAATCAGGAAAGGGAAGGAACTGAAATGATGCAAACCTTTTTGTTCATACTTTGTTGAAAAACTAATTTTAAAAAACTAGTCTAATAAGGAAAATGTACAACAATGTACACATCAGAGGCAGATGATGACACTCCAGTCACACTTATTTCATGTCCTGCTCATAATTCAAATGATACAGGCCTCCCTTCCCAGCTGGTTTTACTGACGTAGCATTTCTGGAGGTTGTTCCAACAGCTTGGGAACTGCCATTATCTTCTATTAAAAGAAAGCAAAAAAATGTATTAGGTGTATCTGCGCACCCTTAGCCTTGTTATCGTTAATTATTGTGTTGCAATCAAAATATCATCTCTTTTCTCAGATTGGTTTCATGGAGATATCAAAAGCTGGGTGGTGTGCATGTACTTCTGCCAAGCTACTTGCCTTAGCCTAGAGTAACTCAGCTGCAGAGCAGGAGTCTTTCTCACTCAACCTTCCTACTCCTTCCCAGCTGAATATTTTCTTCTGTGCAATAGCTTGCTTTTTCCTTTGCATCACCTATTTGCTATTCTCTGGGGTTGGCTAAAAAGGCAAGAAGACATCAATCAAGTCAGGATTTTCTATAATAAAAATCTGAAAGCATGTTCTTTTCCAGGTTTTAATTCCATTACTAGCGGGTCTACATACAACATCTACTACATAAGCTCTTCTTAGCAACAAGGACACATGCAACAGCCTAAGTCACCAATTTCAGAGGCATTTTTATATCAGCTTTACCTGCCAAAGTATGTCAGGGAATATGTCTGTGCTATTTATGACAGCCCATGTATGATGAATTTTCTGCATCCTAGAAGCAGTGATGAAAACTTTATCAGTGGTATAGAGGATATAGAGCAACACACACACACACACACACACACACACGCATACTAGTGCAATCTGGGACATACATTCTGTTTCCCTTTGGGATTTTAGCATGCCAACCCAAATTTCGTTAGTACTGGATCCCCTGGCATAGACTGCACTTTACTTGCTTCTCCCACGCACTGTACGTATTTGCAGTGCACAAGCAGAGCAGCGTCTGAGCAGCACACAACTGGCATAAGGAATGAATCTTTTGTAAAATGTGAGACCAGCAATCAGCACAGAAGAACAAACTCATTCTCAAGCATAAGTGTAAAGCCAATCCTACAGAGTCACACAGAGAGTTGTTACATCTATCAGTATGAACACAAATATACAAATATCCCATTATGGTGGATCTACATTCGTATTAACTATCTCTTTTTCTTCTTACCAGTTAAATCAAAACCTCTTTCCTTTTTCTGAAGCAAAGTATTCCATATTCTCATAGTTGGTATTGAGCCTAATTTTATGAAAATCTGACAAAATAACTTAATTTTCACTATGTACTGCAACCAACCAAGACTTTGGGCTATATTTGGAATGGCAACCCTCCCCCACTCCCATTGATACACTAATCTGTTTTCCATAAATCTCGTTTCATAAATAATGTAAGTTCATTATAAATATAACTAATAATGAAATCAGCTCCAAAAGTATGAATAAACTATGCTCTGGAGTTTTTCCAGTTTCCAAAGAATAAGAATTTTGTCTGAGAAATAGCTGAAGAACCAACCATTTAGAAGTGACAAAGAAATTTAATATTGTAATAGGAAATTTCTAAAATCAATATAATAGACAGCCTCTGCTGGATGCACATAAAACCCCTGAGTTAAACGACTGTGTCACTGAAGCATTCAGAGACAGGGGATGGTTGGAAGCCCAGCATGTGTTTGCTGCAGTACTCTGCTGAAATGAAGCTTTTATTAAGCCACATATCTTACAGAAAGTTTCTTTATAGCACTTATTTTTTCTTTGTCCTAACTCTGTTTTTCAGAAGAAATTATCCTCAAATTTCAGAGGCTCAGACAAACTATCAGGCAGGGAAACAGAAAAAGCCCTACAAGTCACTTTAGCAATATCAAATGAAGCTTTGTAGTAGGGAATTTTTTTAAAACTCTAATTTAATAAAGTGCAGATTTGTCTATATGTTTAAAACACCTAACTTTGTGGGTGCTTAAGTTATCTTGCAATGAATTTTTTAAAAAGCAGATGATTTTAGGAGTTGCATTAGCAAGTAAGAAGCACAAACTTTGCAACTCTAGCTCAAAAGTTTTTCCTTTCCCTTCATTCAGAATTTAATAATTATGGAACTTGCATATAGTTTATTCTGAACTACTACAGTTAATAAGAGGTTCTACATAGTATTAGTATTCGTGGACATCAAACAAAAAACTGGCTGAGGATGGCATATTTCCCTTCTAACAGGAAAATTGTTGTGTGAAACTGCACATAGTTCAAACAACTTCAAAAATAATGTTTAATATTTAAAGAAAAGTACTAGTCAAGGGTTCCATAACTTCAGTAGATTTTATCATGTATTATTTACCTATTGGAGACTCTGAAACCTGTTCTATAACAAAAATGTAAAGATGGGTGCTGAAGTAGCCTTTAAATTTTGTGAGAACACCTAAAGGAAGGGCTTGAGTTTATGACACCCTGATAGAAAGTAAGCTGTGGATTATGTTAGCACAGAAAACATTTTATGGCATTATTATGTTTTTTATTCAGTTAGATTTAATTATTTCCAGTCACACCAGTCTGAGGTACTTCAGAACTGAAACCTAAAGAGCAGAGGAAAAAAAGTTGTCCCTCAGCTCCCAGGTATGGTCCTGCTCCTTGCCCTGCCTAGCCACTACTCTGGCAGACTGAAACAGAAGCTCAACTACACTGCATCAGGTGGACAACTCTAGTGTTAAAAAATCAAAATATGTGGAATTAAAATTTATGTTACACCTACATACAAAATTTTCCAATGAAACAGTACTATATTTTAGAGGGAACAATACAACAGAATTTCCAAGCCCTCTGGCCAGAGCTGTCATAAAGAAAAATCAAATGGGACAGAGGCACACATTCTCAAGCTTGCAGCAAAAGACAAATAAGTTTACATTTTTCTGTGTGGCATTAGAAAGGCATGGCCTGCACACATTTTCTATTAAGGAGTCTTAAGGTGCATGGGCCAAAAGACACATCTGAAATAAACAGTCTTCTTTCTCTGCTATTTCCCAGCTCTTCTGTCCCACAGGCTGCGTGTCCCTGGCAGGTCCAAGAGCTGCCCCAGCAGATGTGTTGCACACACAGCCCCGAGCAGGCAGCCCTGTCCAGCCCTGGCAGCAGGGCAGAAGGCAGGGCCATTCCCTGACACTCAGGCTGTGTTTTTTCTGCTGCTGAAGCACTCCTGAGCAGCTGGTTTAGCTGCCATAGGAGCATGAGGGATACTGTAAACAGCAGATCTATCACAACACTAAGGTACACTAATCCCACCTGACTTGAAATGTTATACTTTGTCTGAAGGCGAATCAATAACACACATTTCACTTGCAACTAATCTTCAGTACAACACCAATAAAGAATAGGAAGCATTAAGAAAGGAATGGATTTGCTATTCTTAAAATTATTCAGAAAATATCAAATAAAGACTGACTTTAAATACTTTGCTATTTGTTCGTGGTCATCCTTTAAGCGGAAAGATTTATTCAGCATTTATTCATTGAGTAAACTGCCGTGATTATTTTTTCAGTCATCAATCTCTTTTGCACGAAGAGACATTCAAAGAGCATGTACAGTGAACATTTTAGGAGTCGCTTTTTCTATGGCCGGGAAGTTAGACAAGAGGAAGATGACCTTGCCTGACACAATTTCTTTATGAGACCATCTTCTCATTGATCTATGGCTCCACCGAGTAGAATTATGGTTTCAATGCTGCCCTTGGAACATGGGTCAAGTCATGTCACAAACATACATTCTTCCCTGTCAAACATTTAACTGATCCCATGGTTTGCAGAGCCAGTGCTATTACTTCCAAATTTGATTTGCATGTTTTCAGCAAGAGGTGCCTATGCCTGTACATGATAAGTAGCTGCACCTGCCTTCAATTTGCTGTACTACATCTAATTTCCTAAGTGAACAGTTCAAATACTGTAAGACGGCAATCAAAAACTAGCAAGACTTCAGAAGCAAAGGTAAGGATTGGATTACTCTCAGCTTTCAACTTGTGTTTCCCTGGCCTTGTCCAATTCCTTGACTAAAATTGGAAAATAAAGAGTCAGGTCCATTAAATATAGTTGTCATCTGTTCACTGGGAAACTGCAGGGTATAAAAATGTTTTATTGAGACATGATGCTTTATTCTGGTAACCCTGAGCTTTATGACCATTGTTTTAAAACTGACAGAGAATTTATTTTAACTCATAAATACAGGAGTGTACAGTTAATTTATATTTTTGTGAATCCCAGAAAATATGACTGATGTTTTAGTTTTAACCTTTTTTTTGTGTTTGTGGTTATAAACAAACTTAAGAGAAATAAAGCTTTGATATCTTTTGTGTAGTTCATGTTTAATACTTGATTGAGCCATTATTGTCTGGTTGGGAGGACATGTTTGAGTCCCAGTTGAAAGCAATTTCAATCATCAGGATGAACATACCTCAAAGGATCAACACACCACAATAACTACATGCTGATACAATAAGCTTCATCTTTTGAGAGCAAAAATTTACTTATGTCCATTGCTTTCAACTGGAGTGTTAAATCACACAAGTATATGATCTCAAAAAATGTGAAAAAACTTTCCTAAATTTTACTTATAATTTGATACAAGATTATTCCAAAAAACAGAAAGTTCAATAGAGCTTTCCAATATGAATATATAGAAATCATTCTCTCAATGTTTTGCTGTTGCATCTATGAATTGGTATATAAATCATATGCTCTTCATTATAAAAGAAATTCACTCTGAAATTGTCTAAAAGATAATGTACAGAGAACAAGAGCCATGACATAACTAACTAACAACATGCAGAGTCCATAAATAGAGGGCCAAATATAATTTCCTATCATTTTATATTAATATAGTTATCCTGTATTTTTCCTACTGCACTTTCCCAATTTTCATAATGCATTTATGGAGTCCTGAGCCTATTTTCAACTTATTTTTCAAATCCTCCATTCTGCCACTCCATCGCAAAAAAAGGATAACAATATATTGTGGTACTACTGAAAAGTAAGGTAAAGGTTGTTAAATCAGACAGGAAAAGATAAAATTTGGAGAAAAGAAATTAGATAATTTATCTAATATGATTAGATATAACAACTGGTAAAAATGCACTAGTTTTAATATACAGATCTTCTGAAAAATGTAGGATTGCAAAGAATAGAGAGAACATTTAATACAATTTTGTCAACAGAACATGAAAAGTCTTATAAGTTGTAAGTAATTACTTGATTCACTTCTCTTCATTTGATTTAGATTTGCTTGGGTTTAATAGTCACCATGCAGATAAGTGACAGACAGCATGTCTGAATAGATGGAGATACTGTCTTTGTGAGCGTATCAGCTTTTCAAGACCATGCTACCATTTCCAAGCTCATGCTGGCCATTTGTTCCCCTCAAGCTGGATTGCAATATGCAATGCTTCTCCCTTAGAACATCTCATGTCTCGTATAATATCACTTCCAAACTTACAGCTGAAGTAATTTTCAGAGTATGGTCCCTAATGCAACCTCAGTGCTGATAAATGGACTCGCCTAACAACTAGTTTTTTAAAGGCACATAATGCCTGGGTGGACAGCGTTACCTTTAAGGAGCCTCATGAGTCATCCAAGTTAAAAGAGCAGAGATAGAAAACCCACTTGTTTAAGAAAGCCAGAGCAGCAGAATAAATTTACGACCTACTAAACTAATAATTTTATTACTAATATGATTCATTTATTTATAAGAACTGCACAATGACTGACTATGTTGCTGAGAATATTTTTGATTTGACAAATTTACAAATTCCATCATCAGATACTGCCCCACAACAGAAGGTCAGTACTTAAGATTTCCTTGCGTGTTTTGAAGAAAAAATATACTTTAGTAGTAAGGTAAGCTGAAATAAGACTGGAGAGCATGCTGAGGCATCAGTCTCTAGAAACAGCTCCTAATCTGAATACTTACAGAAACAATCCCACCTGGTAATTGTTTGCTAAGCCCATAAAAAATTATTTGCTTGTTTCAATAGAATAATCACCAAAAACTGGCACTATCTTTTTTATCTCAGGAGAAAAAATGAACCAACTAGAAAGAAAAAGCAAACTCTAACCAGAGCAAACCTGCAATGACTGTGTGGTGAATGCAGGCAGCACAATAGGTGCTCCACCAGAAAAAAGGAGTATGATGCATTTAGGACCTGGCCCAAACACTGGTGATTCAGGCTTTTGTTTCTAATTAAAACTTCATAAAAATATATTGATATTGCTTTATTAGCAATTTCTTTTGGCCCACTCTTTTCTCAAATGTCAGTTGCTTGAAAGGGACAAACTTTACACATTAGCAGCTCTTTCAACAAATTAGAAAAACAAATATGGACATAGTATACCATATTCCTATATAATGAAAAATTGATTATAAGCAAAGAATTGCATAGTGTGCTAGTGTTGTAAATTACTTCCTCTGTGGATTTTACAACATTGCCTACGAACATAATTGAATGTCACTAGTTTATGTTTGCAAATACAATCCCAATGACATTGCACCTGGGAGCATGTACACGCAGTCATCTGTTAGAGAAGGATCTAAACATATGGTCTGTTGATTAGGGTCTGGCCCCAAAGCTATCGCAAAATCGTCCAGCCAGTTTTCTGCCAGACTAACCCATCACAATAATTCAGCTCTATCAAACAGGAGCTTCTCAACAACAATGGAGAAAGTGTACAGCATTTGAAACAGCCACTTCAGATCTCAACACTAAACATTTGAGAAAGCAAAGGTCAGAGGCACTTCTCCTACTGAGACAAAACTATATTGGGTCTTATCCTACATTTTCATTCATCTCACTAGGCTGGCCTGTTAAGGTACAGGCTTCACTTTCCGCTTCAGTTTTCCAGTAGCACCCTTATAGAGAAAAACTATAACAAAGATTATCTCTTTGAGTATATGGGTAGCACTTGCATGTTCAAACTTAAGCCGATTCTTTAAACAGAATTGGACCTCAAGTGCATGGGTCCCATCAGCTGTTTGGGGCAAGTCTTCTGTGGCTCACAAATGCAATGCACATGCAATCACTGTACAGGCAAAGCATGCCTCCTCTCTTCACTTCTACACGTGTTTTCTGAAAAGGATAGTAATTAAAATACCACAGAAATTAAACTGCTTGTGAAAATGAGCATGCATTCCTGGGAATTCAAACGGGATAAGATATTTAAACTTTAAGTAAATAGCTTTGGAAAAAATATTTTCCACCGCTAAATGCAGGAGTTTGATGTGTTTGAAATGAGATACAGCTTTTGACAATCACTAAGGCTTACTGCAGGGTTCCACACTTTAAAAATAAAGGTCTACTTGTACATTTTTTTGAAGAAACAGCAATCAGAGAAAGAGCTAAGCACCTGTTGGCAATGCCAGAATCCATAAATTAGGGCAGTGTGTCTGTTGGTGTCTGTTATTACATTTGAATTTGAAACATCTACCCAAAGCAAATTGCAGCATTTGGGCTGCTACCTTTGTCATACCTTCCAGTAAAAGCTGGCTTAGTTTGATCCTGAAATGCTTTTAAATTGATAACTGTAAGTGAATGTGTGCAATGGACATGCTCATGCAATTTTACTTTGTATAAAATAAAATAGTCAAACTTGGTACTGTGATAGCCTGCTGTTAGAACATATTGAAAAGAGAAAGACGTTCTTTCTAATGAACCCTTAAAGAGAAATGTTCTGGAGGACAAAAATATTCAAGTTACTAGCTGACCTTTAGAGTCATATAGGAGAGGATGTGCATAATGCATTATTCTGTCGGATATGCATTACTTATTATAAAATAATGGAGGCTTCAGTACTTTACATGTGACCATTAGAAAGATCAGAACATAACCCAGCCTTCGTAATATAATTGAGTGCTGCAAAAATATCTCTAATGATTAATATACCAGACATTATGCAATGCTCCTACAAGGTAATTTTGTCCTGACACAGAATAATGATTGTTACAGAACTTCTGTAGTTTAAGACACATTAGGCCCCCGGGCTACACAGCCAGTTGTAAAGCTGTACGTGGGTGGAGAAATTTCTTGTTAACATCTGAGTATCTCCAACACGTGTTTACATTAAGCCAACAAAAATTTTAAAAACTTGTCTGCACAGAACTGCACAATTGTCCCTTCAGTGTGCAAGAGGAAGAGCCTCCAAAGCCAAGAACAAACAGCCTCTTTCACACAGCGCCACTCCCATACAGCCAATGCCCTGGCCTGACAAGTGGGGAAATAGGCACGAGATTTGTTTCTGCCTTACTATGTCCCTGGGAAAGGACTGAAAGAGTCCGATCATTTTTAACATCTGCTTCAGCTTAGGCAGGGCCAAATTACTGGTAGAGACGAGTGATGAGGACTACACACCACCCTGGTAGCAGGGCCTGGTCACCAGCTTAGGCAGAAGGAGAGCTGGGGCACAGTCCCTCACCTGCCCTCTCCTCCACTCTGAGCCCTTCAGCTCCTGCCACCCATCACGCTCTGTCCACAGGGAAGGGACAGATATGAAAAGAGAAAGCAAAGGGCTAATGTAAAACAGCTGCAGACAGAGAAATGCAGAAATGTCTTCTTTTTGTTAAAAAACTTGAGAAGCAACAATAAAAACTGATATCCAAATCTGTCACCCAGCTGAATTGTTTTGCTGTTTGTTTTGACATAGAATGAATTCTTGCGGTTCATATGAGGACAGCTTTTCATGAACAGCAGTTTGATACTTGTTCTATGGTTTGAGTATCTTTTTCTGGGGTGTCACATTGGGCTATCGCTTGTTCGCAATTTGTATGGAAAGCATTTGCAGGGCACACATGGCAATCTGCTGTGAGTGGCTGGAAAGGATGGCAATGTTTATGAAGGCAGCCCTCTGAAACAATTCAGAACAACCAAAACCACTATTACAGCAATAAAATTTGAGCTGTGACATTTCAAGTGACAAAACTAAGAGTTTTTATTTATAAGCATCCAAATCTGGGAAATTTTTTTGCACCCATGCACTGTAAGTATTATAATGTTTCATTTGTTTCTAGATAGTAAGAAAAAGATTGCTATTCCTTCAGAAATTAAGTATATACCATCTACTCATTCATTTTCAGAGATAAAATCTGAAAGAAAAAGACAGCCATTATTTGTGCTTCAATAAACCAAAGCAAATTTTCTTACTAGAGTATACAGCAACACAAGACAGAGGAAAAGTCTATGAGAAAGGAGTTGAGAAAAGATACCCTCAGACAGTCCGCAGAACTGAATCCTGAAATCAGAAAAGAGACAACAAATAACCAAGAAAATATTATTATCAAAACAAAAATATTTTATTATGGAAAAACTTTACAAGATCCTTTGACTAGACAGGGCTTTTAATTGTTATTTTGAAAATCAATGGAATGGAAGAAATCCTTCAAAAGTAATGAGAAAACCTTTTCTTTTTCTTTTTTTTTTTTTTTAAGTATAAAACCTCTGTTCTCAGTCATCAGGGCTGTATGGTATTCCCAATGATCAGACCCAGTGATCAGAAGCAGGAAAAGAGAGCAGCCCTCAGTAACCTAGCACTTCATAGCTGGATCAGCAGCAGTTTTGTAGCAGATATTCCAGTAGCTGGATTAAATCTATAGTTCCAGAAATACTGCCTTTTGGGAGTGCTTGGGGAATAGCATTTATAGATTGGGAAATGAGAAAAAATTTATACCTAAAGCAAAAAAAAAAAAAAGAAAAAGAAAAAATATTACTTTATTTCTCTTTTTCTGAAACAAATTAAGAATATACTGAAATATTGCAGTTTGGGGACAAAATAGTCAAACAGCTGAGAGGCGGCTGACATATTGCAGTTTCAGTGTCTATGATGGTATTGTTCTATGAAATTAATTCACTCCTAAATTTCTTGTGGCAGTAGCCTTTGACTAGTTTTTTAAACATATCTAATGGAGATCCTTTATACTGAAATCGTAAAAGTGCCAATCCAATAAAAATTAAAAGATGCTGAATGAACTCCACTCACCTTCCTCCTGGCTGATGGGAAAGCATGCCTAAATTTTAGCATACTTTGGCATAGGAAAGTCCATTCAGGGAACTTTCAGACATGACTTCTCTTTCTTGTTTTTCCTTTGAAGATTTTCTCCACTTTTCCCTTTTTCTTGCCATTATGATGTAGATGGAGTCTTTCAACTCCATCTTTACAAGGGCTTAAATCACCCAAAGCATCAGAAGTTATGGATAGAAGTGCAAAGGAAAATGTGCAAGTGATTCAACAAGAACAGAAAAGATAAATACAAAATTCTGTTTTTACAGAAGCCACTTTTGGGAAGCAGAAATAGCTTGGGAACTTTTTGCATAGCTCTACTTTTATGTGCTTCTAGTGTGGACACTGATTTATTATATCACATTTGACCTTTTCTTCATTATCTAAAATTCACAATGCCATGGTTGCTGATTTTTTTGAGATTTATAAATAAAACAAAGATTAGAACTTGCAAAATTTAGCATATTAGTAAATTAAATTTTAAATGTGCATTTTAAAATACTGTTTTCTTGCATAACTAATGCAGAAGATGCTATTTGCATTTGTTTTTCAAGTCTGCAGTTGTTACCACATAAATAGTGGCTATAGCGTACTCCCTTCTTTCATTAGCTTATTCATAGCTTCCTGTGAAAAAGCTGATGCATCTCTGCTTCTTCAAGTAAATATTTTATAGTATCAGAGTCCTAAATTCAACTCTAGTATTGATTACAAGGCGTATTACATTTCAGTTCTGTATGCATAGAATAAAAGCAAAACTCTCAAAGTATCAAAGTTTTAAACTAAGAGATTATGTTCTATCATGGTGACAGGGATGCCGGCACCAGAATGCACTGGGAATAGCCACCAGTTTTATAAGAATTTTACTGTGCAACATTTACAGATTAATCCATTTGGCTATGTCCACCTGCTGTCTCCAGCTTACACCTTGCCAAAACCAGATCAAAATGGAAATGCATGAAGAAAATAGGATGATATATTTTCATATATATTTGCATCTAAAGCAAGAGAATTTTGCAAATAAAACAGACTAGTACATTTATTTGCAAAGAAATCACGTTAGTAAAACTTGGACTACAGTTGTCATTGCTGTTGCAGTGCTAAAACCACCACAGTCCCTTCACAAAGAGAGCTTCATCATGAGATAATTTTCAGTCAGAACAACTGACAGGCCTTTTATTTTACGCTATCAATGTGGCCTCTCCGGGACAGAAATGCTAAAGAATATATGGAGAACGGAGAACAGAACCACAAGACTAGAAAATGTTTACTAGGTCTTGAAAAGTGCAGGAGAGGGGCTTTGGGGTGAAGCAAAATAACCAACAGAATGCAATGATGCTTTAGCTAACACCCAGCCCAGGGAATCTTAGAAGCACAGCCAGATGAATACAGAAGCTCCAAAAATCACTGAGTCATGTATCACCTTCCAAGAAAACCAGTATTTGTGTTACCACATCTCTGTTTCTCACTTAGTACTACACTCTGGAACTTGCAGTTTCAATGAAGTGTTTCTAGACTTAATAGTCAAGTGCCAGGGAGACTTAATATAACTAGAGCTTGTCAAACCCCATGATCTCTACTTCTATTATTTCTGTTATTTCTGTTACTTCTGGTAAAACAAAACAAACAAACAAAAAACAAATCAAAAGCTAACCAAACAAACAAAAACAAGCAAGCAAAAAAGACTTTGTAACGTTTGGGAGAAAACAAAACAGACCACAAAAACCAGAGGCAGAGAAAGATAACAGAAGACAGCCAAATATCTTATTAAGTTGGGTCACTCAACATTTTACAGGATCCAATTATGTAGCTAATCCCAATGCTGCTGAAAATAGCGTAATAATCTTTGTTATTTCTGGACCACAGAAAATCTCCCAGTGGACAATGCAGATAAACAAGGATATGCTAAAATTATAAGTTATGGTATTGATACAATAATAATAGTAATAATAATAGTAATGCCTTTTATGTCATTAAGAAAAATATTTAAATATATCAGAAATATATTTATCTAGGCTAAAATTGATATTCCTTCTAACTCATCTAGGTAATTGCTGAATATGAGCCAGACTTTACTGTATTTAGGTGTCTACAAATCTAAAGCAGAGCAATAAAAATACTAATGATTTTAGAATTTTAGAAATGTACATATGCCAGTTCTACACTCTGGAAACAATGTGTTTATAGATAACGATGAGGAGGCTTCCCAGACTAAAACAATTGCAGCAGAATAAAAACACTGGTCACAAGAGCTTAAAATTCAGCCTAAGCAGCATATGTGCATACTGTATCACCTAACACCATATTCTAAATTTACAGTAGAAATTACTGAACAAAAGAGAAAGCTAACATTTTAAGTGAAATTTAATATAGAAAAATATCACAGGGCAAAATCATTAATCAAAGTAACTCCAAAGTGAAAAAGAGCAATTCAGCTAATTTGAACACTGGGCTAGCTCAAAAAGCACTACTATTCAGTAGAGTCTTTCTGCTGGTTAGCAGATGGCTAAGACTGCATTAGAGCTCCAGAACATTAAGCTGAACGCCAAGTACCCCAAACAACACACCAAATGCATTTATTTACTATTTTCTAGTCTCTGCCACAGTATTGCCACGATGCAGATATTAAGTCATCCTTGATGCAGTCACAGGCAGATGAGACTTTAGAAATTGACTGCTACGTGCATTTAGTACCACAGCAGCTCAGCTCTGTGGTGAGTACAACACCAATAGTAAAACTAAACTTTAGCAAGGAGGTGTTTGAGACTAATAAGTAATAGCAGTTACTTATCTTCTCCTCAGAGAGCAAAGAAAGAAAGAATGCAAAATCCACTGAAAGTCTGCTTCTATTGCTTTATTTCTTCAGACTTTACATGGAATGTCAAGCTCCACCAACAGTATTCCATCCCACCTGAATAAATATTATCACATCAGAACAAACATTTCAATATTAAAAAGTTAGCTGTAACATTGCTTGGAACATTAGGAAAATATGCTTTTACCTATATGTGTGAAGATAAATAACGGTTCTACTTCTTGAGAGCACAGTTGCTGCTTTGGGTTACTCTGAGTTACTGTATGTTTATCTCTTTTTACCTGCAGGCTGCTCAAATGTCCCAGCATTTCAGCGTGCCCCTTCATCTCCTTACATGCACTGCTTTTATTTCAAATAGAACCGAAATCGTCTTGATTTTATTCAATGTCACTGAGTCACAGTGGTCCCTCAGATGTTCTGATCACTTAAGACAGCTTGCACTATGTATATCTCATGGATCCTACCGCCAAATCACCAAATTAGGGGATAAAACCACATTGCCCCACTGAGTTTAATGAAGATGTAACAACATGTTACAAGAATTCGTGAAGAGCAGAAATAGAGTGATTTTCAAGTCTTGTAACAGTGCCTCTCTTTTCACAGAGTATTCTCCAGGCTTTGGAGAGGAGAGGAAAGTGATTTTAAAAGGAAGCACATTTAAAACTTAGCATTCAGAAACTGGGAAAAGTGAAGTCAAGATTTTTAAGAACCATCCTAACTGTCAGGGCACTGGAAAACTCATTTGTTCAGTCCCCTTCACAGCATCACTGGTAACAGTTTAGAAAAGACTGTGAGTGAAATACAGATTTTTTGTGAAGCTCCCAATGTACATGAATTTAGCTTCACTGATGTTCTCATCGTTGAGTTCAGTCGCATTTACTGCTTATGAAACTAGTCTGATGAATTCAATTACTGAAGGAAGTCTGGTTTTAATTCTTAGAACTACTACTTCTTTCAATTTAAATTGATTAATAATAAAAGTTACAGCATTTCAGAGGAACAGCATATAAATTAATTATAAATTGAAGCCCTAGCCCATGGCAATAAGATACAAAGCTCTCCTTCATGTCAGCTCAGATGCAGCTTTCAAGTATATTCTAAAGGTACTTCTTCTGGATAAATATTTTACGTTATAGATATAAATTACAGTTTATTGCCAGCTGTTTAAAATATCTATGATTTGGTAAGATGAGTCTTGCTAACCCCCAGCTGTCTCCCATTTAGTTGAATTGGAAAAACACTGGGTAAATTGCTGCCCATGGAGCACAAACATAAGCAACTGAAGTACCCATAATTTGTTGGAGTTTTAGATCATCCTAATTCAGATATTTTTCAAAAGACATAATGCAAAGTAGACTCTACTTAATCGCCACCCTGATAAATAGCTCTACTGGGAAGATAATACAGTTAGTAAAAGGGTAAATTAAAAGCAAAATGTAAAAGCCATGCTGCATCCATGACATACCCGATGTGTTTGGAATGAAGTCGTTTGATGCGCTGATCATAGCAGAGTACAGTGAACTACCACCATGCATGGCACAGCTGTTTGTTATCTTCAGGGGACTGCCTCATGCTCTTGAATTGATATTTACAAACTGCATTGATACAATTAAAGAAAAACTAGAAAGTTTCTTAATTCACTGCTCTCTTGGGCAACAATATAAATACAGCCTTCCATGCACTCTCTACGGGGCATTTAAATATCTTTCTTCACAGGTTTTATCATACGAGAAACTACAGCAAGTGGGGATGCAGTCAGGACATGTACCTGAGTTATACACCAAGTAGCAGCAAGAAGGGAACCTCAAGAGAAGAGAACTGACAGTACAGAAGAAGCTTTTACATCTCAGCAAGTCTGTACCAATGTCTTATTATTTTTTATATTTTTTCTGGTTCTCCTATATGTTAAGCAGAAAAAACATATAGGGTGAATACTGGTTCATACTGCACCCTCTGTCAAAGGCAGCTGTAGACTGCTAGATACTGTCACCAATAAGCAAAACTTGCAAACTCAGGAACTGAGAAATACATAAGCTTTTCCGTGTTCTGTACAGAGCCAAGTATTTTATTCCCCATGTCAAAAAAAGAAAAAAAAAAGCATTCCCTTTTGAAGTCTATTTATAACACAAATGCAATTTTGTCCTCTTTGAATAGTTAAAACCTTAATCTCTGACTTTCCCGTTCAGAAGATATTCTTCACAGAGTGATTTTTAACTGTTACAGTCCCTTTCTATGACTCTTAACTGGGGCTGAGCCTTTCCCCCTTTTACAGGGTGCAGTGATGTCCCGATTAGGAGAGAAACCGAAAGCAGTGGTGGCAAGAGAGAAGCAAAGGAAGGAAAACATGCAAGGAAAGGAGACAGAACTGCAGAAGGCAGAAGTGTGGCTGACAGCCCTAGAATCCCCCAGGACCACAGTCAGCAGTGAAGAGAATTACCTTGCGGAAAAGACACAGCTGGCAGGAAAGATGTCAACCGCAGGAGGTAAAGAAAAATGCAGGCAGGAGCAGAAACTAGTGAGCCACTCTGTGGACAGGACTGCCTTGGGAGTAACACAATGGGGGTAAAATGGCCAATGACTTACAAATGTGCACGCAGCCCACAAATTAAAGTAACATTTGATTACCCCTATCAATCCAAAATGGTTTCCTTGGACACCAGTCCAAGAGAACATGGAAATTACCTCTTCACTCACTGACAGGCATGGTTCAAGAGCAAATACCTTCCACCCTCACGCCCAAGGGTATTAACCAGTCATTACCTCACATTTTCTTGTTTCCCTAATGGGCCCCGTTTCATCTCCCTGGGTAGTGAGAGCTGCTTCACAGCACATCCACGGCAGCAATCTGTAACAGTGCACTTAGCCAGGCAGCAGGGGTACTGAATAATGAGCCCATCTGTACCGTCCTTCCAACCCTGTCCTAAAAGCATCAGTAAGCTCCAAACGCAATATTCTCCAGATACCTCCATCTAACCAAATTTCTAAGTAGCAAAGGATTACTCTTATTTTTAGGGTGCTTCTTGTACAGTATACAAAATGAGGTGGGTTTTTTCTTTACTGTTTGGGCAATAAAAAGTATTTCACTCTTTTTGTGTTGCCAGAGAGCTAATAATAAAATGTCTACTCAGAATAACACCATTATGAAAGGGAACCCTTTCCTCTTCCTTATCATGTCACAGGACATACCCAATTAGTGGCAAAACACTTGATAATCCCTATGCTTGCCCTCAGATTAGACCAAAAGATGAAATCACAGTTTGGTGGAAAACATTTTAATATAGGCATCCAAGAGTAAGAACATTCTGAGTTCTGCAATGAAAAAAAAAATAGAAAAGAAAAAAAGAGAGAAAAACATTCTTCTGATTTCCTCTGGTGCTGCAATACCTTTCCCTCCTCTGTTCCTACAAAAAGAGAATGCAGCCCTTTTTCATCCAGGAGTAACTGGAGCTTTATACAAATTAAATGCTTGGGAGTGAAATCTCTTTTATTCTGAATCAAGACATGGGTCAAGCAGATTTCTGACCAATGGGAAATAATAACTACAACCATATTTCCACTTGCTTCAGTTCCTTCTAGGATCAAAGCCAAAGCTATCTATCTTAATTTATGTTTAGATATTTAAAATATTTCCAGTATAATTCTGGATTTTTAAGGAGTTGTCACTGAGCAACACCTGAAACTGTCTCACTGTACTACACTACGGCAGCATTTTTTCCCATCAGGTACTAGTTCAGCAATCCCCTTCATGTCTAATTCTTTGACAGCAATTCAGTTTTAGATGGCTTATAATAGACTCTGCCTGAATTCTGCCAAGATTGAATTGTTATTGATTGGTACGAGGCAATGGTGTAGAAGGGTGCATTTCCACAGCTTGTATTTGGATGGGTCAGATCTTTTGACAGCTGATTTTGTTTAGAAAACCTGGGGTCATTGTGGGCACTGATTATTACACACCCTTGCATTTTTTTCCATGACTGCAAGCTCAGCTTCTTACTCTAAAAAAAACACAAGTAATTTTCTTTCTAAGGTCTACATAGAGGTTTTTTCATGTAGGAAAAGACATTACAATCAGTACATTATAATTTGTACATAACAATGATAATTATTATGTACATACAATTGTAACAATGCAAGATGCCAAGTGCCAGTTTCCTACCTGAGCACAGCCAACCAGTCTGCATGAAGCTTCCTCTTAAGCCTATTTTTCCACATCACTACAAGCTCAGCTTCTCACTCTGCAGAGGGTGTACCTCTCAGCACTGTTGTGTAAGACAAACACATTCATGTTCCATTTCTACACTTATAAATGCCAAAATACACCAAGTCAACAAAAATTTATGTATCTGACTTCAGAAGATGAAATTATGTAATTAGCAACATTACACTGATTTTATTACTTTTCTTTGATTTAAATTGTTAGTGGTTTAAGCATCTTAATTTCAGAGTGAATTATATAATTGTTTTTTGTTGCTTGTTTATCCATTTTTTGTATAATTAGGATGCAGTAATTTACTTTATATCTCTTTTCTTTAATTGAGTTAATAATATCTGCTGAGAAGCATGATGTCACACTTCCAGCTCCTTGGCTGGAAAACTCAGGAAAGAGCTTTCACTGGACATAAGAATTTCAAGGGGCAGCTCCTCTTCTAGACCTGTAACTCTGCAAAAGTTCGTTTTGTTGAAATGACACAGCTGCTTCCATATTTTTGTGCTTCTCTTACTGCTCCTGTGATAGATCATATTAAAAAATCTTTCTTGACATGCCATGGTTCTCCCTGATGATATTGTTATCACAAAACACTATCTAGTGTATCAATAACAGCAAACAGGAGCAAGGACAGTCAGTATTGAAAAAAGAAAACCTTAGCTTTCAGTTAGTGCCTAATAGCTGAAGTTGCCTCCCTTGAACTCTATCAACGCAGTCAGGACAGCACATCCATCTCCATTTTATCAAGCCTTCATCTTTCCATGAGCCAGCCAGTCTGGAAGGGACGCTGTCTCCACTTGGACCATGTCAGGCAGGACAGGCTCACCTGTGCTCTGGGTCCCAGAGTAACACAGAATGCCTTTGGCACCAGGCTGCAGGTGAGAAGGACACATTTGCCTGGTGCTGCATGAGTGGTCAGTGTCTCTCCCAAACCAAAATCCCATTTGGCATGCACCACTGGTCAAGAGGGGCAGCTGTGGCTCTCACAGGAAGGCAGCTGTGGCCCCGAGCCACAGTGTGTCTCAGACACAGTGAATAGGACACTCGGACATTGGTCTGATGTCACTGCCATACAGTTACCATGGAAAATCAAATAAATTCCATACATTGGGATAAACTAGCTTAATAACAGTCAAACATTAGGGGTAATGCCATAAAATATTCATCTGAAAAACAGAACCATGAGTACAGTAACTATAAAAACTGGACAGCCTTAAGGTCTAAATCTTGGCTTCCTCTAGAAGCTAAATTCCAGAAATAAAGATCACCAGTAATAATTCCTAGAATCCATGGAGGTGCTCACAAAGAACTTAGAGAACTATAAAAAAATCCACATCTGTTAAAAGACATGTATCTAATGCTGCCTCCTGAATGTTCAGTGCATGTATAATCCTTTCTATCTCCAAATTTTTTGTAAATAGTTACTTACTGATCTTTACAGGTCACACAGGGGGAAAGTTATGTAATTGCCATTATCCAGATGTAAAAATGGAGATGTTAAAAATAAGACAATAGTGAAGGAAAATGCACTAATGTGACCATGGAGTACTGTTCATAAAACTGCCTGTGACAATAAAAGGAAGCACCACATGGCAAAAATGCAATACTATAATCTTATCTGGGAAACATAGCATTAAAACTATTAATTTGTGGATGGATCAATTCATAAATGAAAAGTCAGGGGGAAAATATGAAATTACATGAGGCGAAGAAAAAGTTCAGTACAATTTCTGTCATGCCAAGATAGAACCACTCTCACAGCACCTCAGACATTGGTCATCAGCTAATACATCCACTCTGCACATCCAGCCCATGATGCTCTCTGCTGATTCTGACTTGCTGGCACGGGACACTGCAGGGCCAGTGATGTTTGTGCTCAGAGCAGGTACAGACAACACTGCACGGCTGCTGGTAAGAATTGCAAAGGATCCAGTAGGTGTAGTTAAGGTAGTTCTTTTAGAAGGTGACTGGTGTTAGTCCCTTCTGCCCTGCAAACACTTGTGAGGCTCAGAACTAGAAAGTGTCCAAGTAGAAACAGGACTCATAGGAAACAGGGGAAAAACCACAAAAGTCTATAGCAGTGTGCAAATGAGGGGACTGAGAGCAGAGCAACCTTAGTCTAGACCAATCCGTTGTCAAAAGGACCAAGCAATTTCACCCCTTAAGGAGCCTTGGCTTTTGGAATTTAATAAGACCACAGTCTGAGGCTGAGATATATCCATTAAATGCAAGTGGATACTAAATTCCTGTATTCTGACTCACTGCAATATTAATTTTGAAAGTATCTGTACAATTTAACCTTCCAGTGCCACAGCCAGCAGCAAGACTTCCTAAATTAGCAAAAGTAATAAACAGGAGCCTCATTAAATCTTCCTTTTCCCTGATTTGTTTTTGTCCTTCTAATGAAGCTCTCTGTCCTGTAACTCCCCTCATTTCCCTAATTCTCTCTTCATCACTGATTTCTTTATCCTTTGATATGACGGAGCGTCGTGTCATAAGTAACGGTAGAGCTACGTTTTCTAGAGGGCAGAGCATGAAAAGGACAGGAAGGCATGTTGTTCTCAAAACTGTGGCCCAGCAAGGCAGATGGCTCATTAATGTACCAGCCTTGCCCTCTCAGCAAGGAAAAAACACTCACTTACACAGAGGGGTCAGCCTGTGAGCCGTGCTTCCTCCACAGCTCGAGTCTATCTGCTTCTGTTCAAGCTGCCTTCTGTACTACTTAGGTTCACCTTTACGCAACAATAAAGTGACAGGCTCTTTAAAAGACATCGGGACAGCTCTTGATGCACTCCTTATATCTTTGAGTCTGTAGTTTGAAACTCTTGAGAGCCCCTTGAGAGCAGAAAAAAAAAATCAAAACCCAAAAAAACCCCAAGCCCTTGGTATCATATTCCTTTGCAGACATCATTACCTCAGTTAAACAAAACAGAAATAAAGTAATTTACTGAGTGCTAATTACACCCAAAAAAGAGTTTAACACAGGCAGGCAACAACAAAAAACTAATATAATTCACTCTGAAATTCAGATTTTTTTAAAAACACCCTCAGCTTCTATCAAAGCAAGTAATAAAATAAATGTATTGTTACTAATTATAGCAGTTCATCTCCTAAAGTGAGATACATATAACTGTGATGACCTTATATATTTTGACAAATGAAACTTGAAAGAACAAACACAGCTCATCAGTTTAGTTTCCCCAACAAGGAAACAGGGTCAAGGCTACAGCCATATAGCTTTCCCTGCTTTTCGAACTTTAAAGAAAGTGTCAAAAGCACATTGACAAAGTCTGACAACCACAGATGATTCCAGAAAAGACTTTGCCAGTTTATTTTTCTTCTTATTGTCGTTTGAAGAATGGAAATAAAATTCTGTTATGCCACGGATAGCCCCGTCAGGACTCCACTGACTATTTGCTAACGGAAAGTGCATTGCTCCCTGCACAGCTGCCCCAGAGCTCTCCTTCTGCAGCGCCTTGGAAGCAGGTGAAGTACTTCCATAGTCTAAAACCACCATCTTTTCACACAGGATTTTTCCCTTAAATAATGAGCTTTACTTGCAGTAAGCTCCTACTGCAATCACTCTCCTACCTCTGTACAGTGTAGGTACTTCAAACCTATTCCAGCAGTGATGAGGACATAATGGCAAATTGATCTACCCCTGCAAAGCTAAGGAGCACATTATGAGGGAAAGCACAGGAAATCTGGGGAGGAGAAAATCTCATAGACTTCTTCCCTTTGATATAAACTCCTCAATCCCAAAAATTGCCACTGGGCACCCCAGCATACCCAGACCCTCATGACTGCGATGCATTAGCGCTCTGTTTACTACCCCACACACTGCTAATTACTATCATGCATCCTAGTTCACAATATTATTTAATACCAATGTTCTTCTAGATTTTGGATATATTTCAAACATTTTACTTTTCACAAATTCAACTTTCATTGCATTCCAACTGAACACAAATTCCTATTTGTTATGTAGGCTTCAGCAGTCATGGCAATTCAATAAATGAAGCTTTTACAAAGGCCTCAAAAATTAAGAGATCTTGCTGAGACTTCTCTGTGATTCTGAGGCTTTTAAAAACAGAAAGAATCATTCTAGTTACTAATGAGAAAATTCTTCTGAAGCCCTAATGAGAATGGAAAAGGAGGTATCAAGGTATACAGCTTATATTTCTTACTCATATTTCTACAGATCCCTTATCTGTGGGCCTGATCTCAAAGGACAATGCTCAGGATCACACAAGTTTCACAGAAACTGTGAAGGCTTCCAGCATTTTGCAGGAAAAGGCTGATTGTTTTTCTATTTATTTTTATATCGGTCCAGCTGAATAATAAAGCCTATCCTGTCTACTGCAGATCAGGATCCAGACATGTTGGTAGGGCACTAGGTGGGAAAATAAGAGAAAAATGGAAGTGAGCTTTTTTCTAGGGTCACACAGATCCTGCAGTCACTGGATCCCTGCTGAGACCCCCCCTCCCTAATTGATTGTCTTGCCCAGCAGGAACCTAAAGACTCTCCAGGAGCTGAAGAAATGGGAGCTGCTCTTTCCAGCAGTAATAAGTGCCATTAACAAGGCAATTCTGCCAAGAGGGTTGAAGGCATCCGTTATTTTGTAAAATACTTCAATGGATGATATATGCACTGTACCTGTTTAAGTATGTGCACTGACTATTATGTATGCAATGTATCAAAGCAGCAAAATTATTAGGCAGAATTCTTGAGCAACAAGCAAACGGATATTATTTTACCCTGAGTTAAGGATAGTTGACTCTTTGTCTATTAGTGTAGCTTTTGATGTTGTAGTATAATTAAATTTGAACCCAATATGCCCAACTTCTGCAACAAATGATACATATTTCTCTTTCTTCTCTTTGTGTTGAAAATATATCCTGGCTAACTGGAATCACTGTGGCAAGCTGTAAATGATGTATGAAATGAAAAATCCCTGCTCACTGCAAGGAGAGGATATAGACAGGGCTCAGCAATTGCTGCTGGGCTATGCTATTTGCTGAAATATTCAGCTCAAATGCAGCCACACAAGCTTGCAGTGCTGACACTGGGCAGCAAGCTGCATATATCATTTTTCAATCTTATTCAGAACCAAATGACTAAGTGATAGATGGTATGATAAATTCAGAAAAAAAATTTACAAAGATCCTAAACCAACTTCAGTTGTTGGACTGTTTTTTTTTTTTTTTTTACTCAAATGACTGATGTTCAACTGCCTTTGTCTCACCAATGTTCTGAACTTCAGAAACTCATAAAGTGATAAAAAGAACAGCCAGAATGGAAAATTATTAAGCAACAAATAGTTTCACCACTCTGGAAATATTTGGAGACACTATTCAAAATATACTGAATGACTGCCATGATTATTATAGGCTGCACCATAATCAGGAGGGTCCTTTGAACATCTTTGACCAGAGCCTAAGGCAAAGACTCTCTCTGTGCTACGGTATAGAGACACAGAAATACATCTGCATTTCAGCACAATAAACCTATTTGCATTCATACTGCACAGGACAGTTGGTATGCCACAGGTATTTCTATTAGCTGTTGAAACTGAGGCTATAATTTAACATTATACAGACTTCTGCAGATTATGGAGTTCCTGCTAACCCCCCCCCCTCCCATTTGTTGTCATTCCACAGCTCACAGTTTCCCCTCTTTTACAAGGCAACTGAAACATAGCCATGTTATAAAGTGAATCAGGAATCTGGCCTGACTTTAACAAACTATGTATTAAAAAAGGAAAGGAGAGGAGTATTTTTTGTAAGCCAGACAAATTCTCCCTAAACATAGGAAAGGACAAGATGAAATGTGAGACCCTATGCAAGATTAACTCGAGGCAAGGCTGGGGCTCATTGCGCCATTAGAAGCATCCAGGGTGGATACCCTGAAAATGCCACAAACAACTGTTTGGAAGAGCTGTCAATTATAAAGCTAAGAGATGGGAAGGGGAAGAGAAAGAAAAGGCTGCTGAGAAGAGGGGGGACTGTGTTGGCAGTGAATCTGCAACTTCTGTCTCCTGTGGCAATTGTAAGCCTGACTGACAAAATGCAGATCATGTAGCACCTATGGGGTTCTCTTTAAAATTTTTTATTCTTGAAGCCCTTCAAAGATCACACAACAAGATGAAATTTGAGATTTCTTTCTGCCTGTGTGTTCTTCCTTCTCTCTCTTACACTGAGATGGCTGCAAAGGTTAGAAACTTGTCTCACCTCCCCTGAAGGCAACCAGCAAAAGGGAACCTCAAAAAAGGCTTTAAAATTCACATACTTTAAAATGTATTAACTGTTAAACTTTGGGTTTGTTCAGACATTTTTTACATACACATTTTCATGCATTATGGAAGTTTGGAAGTCTAGCTTTACATACTTAATGTTTAACCTTCCAGGCACATTTTTGACTTCTTACCCACTCTAAGTGGGTGTTAATTCAAACTAGTCAAGAGGGCACGAGCTTGAACAAAAGATCTCCTTTCCAATGTTATTTTCTCCAGACCTTTCAAAGATAAGGTTAGATATATGTGTCTGATCCAAATGTGGTGCAAGCAGTTAATGGCCCTCAGAGCACTGGTATAGCACCTTGAGGCCAGAGTTGATGAACTGAAGCAGCAGGGAAATAGGGATGTCTCTACAGAAACAGCAAAGCACTCCCACATCAGAGCTGCCTATCTTTACCATGCAGGAGGGAACACTGCTCATATAAGGGGAGCTGGGGGGGGTCACTATTTTAAACACATAGAATATAACACAGAGAGAAGACTAAACTGTAAAATCTATTCAAATCAATTTCACCTGTACAGCCATAAGCCCAAACAACAGAAAACAAAGATGCTAGAAGCATCATTGTGTTAATCATCCCCTGATCAGGGAATGTGTATTTAAACAGTGACTAGTACAATGACAGCATGGTCTGCAAATAAGGCTGCTGTGCGTTACTAGTCTGAATATTTTCCCTACGCATTATTCACTCAGTGCATTGTTCTAACATTCACAATCCCCAGTCATGGAGCAGGCCCCCATTGAGAAAACAAAGTCCAATAAAACAGCAGTAACAGGCAACTTCAGCCCTCTGTATATAAATTAGATTACTTAATACAGTTCCAGCCTGAAGAGGAGCAGAGCTCCATCTGTGTGTGGCTTTGGGTGCATGTGTGCCCAGGTGCTTAACGCCTGAGCCATCACTTGCTGCCTTCCTGCAGCAGGGAGGGCCAGCTGGGAGCTCCCACTGCGAATGCAGTGTAGCTTACTGGGGAGATCTGAACGCCACAATGCAGACGCTGTGGTTGGCAGTTTCGGACAAATCCAACTGAATGTTCTAAGAGGCTAGGAAAGTTTAGAAGAGGGATTTTTGAACTGACTGCTGTGGGGCATTATTGCCTTTATTCAGGGTCAGCAAAAAGAGCAAAAGGAAAATAGCTAATGCAGAAAGATGGACCAAAGAAAATTAAGATCAAATTTCAATATTGCAAGTAAAAGATGCAAAATAAAATTAAGCAAAATAAAAACAATCAAGTATTTAGTTCTAAGACTCAACAAGACAAGGAGACTGATACATTAGAATACTGAAAAATAAAATGCATCAGAAATGGACAGAAGGTAAGTCCTTAACAACTACTGAATTACTTTTGGCAGGATACTCTGCACTGAGGCAGTACCTGGCTCAACTACCCTTCCATAGAGTACCTGAAGTAGGGTGCACCGAATGTGGGAATGTAAGATGTGTGTCTGTGGCTATGAGCGGTCCCTCTCCTTCTCCAACAAGAGCAGGCATTTGGCTACACAACCCTTTCCTGATAGGAAAGATTCCCAGGGGTTCCATGAATGATTTCAGATTTCCTCCCTCCCAGGAGATGAGAGCACTACAAGTTTGCAACTTACAATTTGATTAAACTTATCAAAAAAAATATTTGTTGTAAAACAAAGAAGAAATTTCTTACCTATTTCATGATCAGACTGTTAGCTATAGCACTGGATACAAAAGGTCACAAGTGAAACCCAATTTTAGACTAATCTTGCTTCAATTAAAGTTTTATATTTACCGATGGAATATTTCTTTAATTGCTTACTCGTGATACATGGGATTTCAAGATGTATTTGACACACTGCAGACAAAGGTTAAGGTTAACAAACATAACCTCTCTCCTGAATGTCACTGCCACTGATCAGCAATTTTACCCTGACCCAAGAGTATGTTCACTTTGAATTTATGTCTGAGATTCAAATATAAAAGTTCTTGCTGGCTCTGCTGACTGACTGTCTGGAGTATCATCTCCAATCTGTTACACCTATCAGTCAAAAAATATATGGGCTCTCAGAAACCTGTGACTGGCTTCTTCCTGATCATTTTGGGTGTAAAGGAGTAATTCCCTCCACACACCTGCCAACTGGATGTTTATCCTCAGTCTGATCTGTTCATTAAGTACAGGTTACTGATACATTCCAGTGAAGTATCATGAGATTTATGATACACGTTTGTTTCATGACTTATTTCACTAGCTTATTCTCCTGGTATACATGACATTCATAAAAGATTTTTCTGAAGTGCAGGACAAATGCATTCTGCACTGAGTCCCACAGTTCTGGTCCTCATGTTCCTCACAGATTCCTCACCTACAGAATGGCGCACATCTACTCCCATAATGCATCTAGGGCACAGTCAGCTAATGTTCTGCATCTCTCAGAAGAAGCCAGATTTGGCCTGGTTGCAAGAGGAAATGTATATTAACTGCAATAACACGTGGAGACAAACTAATCTTCATGCAGATATCCTAAGGGAACTTCGGAATGAAATGACTGAGTAGCATGTAAAAAAAAGTTATCAGCCTAAAATTATCTACTACTGCAGGGGACTTGGGGGCATTTCAATTTGTGTCTATCCTTCAGAAAGGTATTGGGGTGATTATGGAAGCCAGGCACTAGCAAGGTTTAAAAAAAAGTGCTGAAACAACTGCAACAAGAATAAATTACACATGCAGGGACAGGCAAGCACAGCTCCTACAAAGGAAGATGTGTCACTGTCATCTATTTAGCGCTTTGGGGATTGTAAACAAAACTGAATGAGGAAGAAACAGCAAATATTTATATGGGCTTCTAAAGCTTTTGACAAAAGAAACTAGATCTTGAAGTCAAACAATGTCATAGTTTAGATACTGACTTGAAGACAAGAAACTATAAACAAAAGAACAGTTTTCAGGATGATAACTAGACAAAATTGAAACCTACTGGTTATTTTGTTAGTGGTTTTCTTAATTTATCTTGTAAAGTCTTCAAATTAGGAATATTATTCTAAAGCACCTGACTTAAAACCACCTCCTTCTTGACATACTCACGTGAGTGAAATTTAAATAACTATGTTAAAATTGAGGTTCTACAGATGCTGAAGTTTTGTGCTGGCAAGGAGAGATCTCCTCTAGCTATGAAAGTCAACTTTCTCTTTTTCAAAGTACAAAGATGATACCTCTTACAAGTAGGGGGTTGGGGGAAACAGATGGGAAGTGTAAGAAGTACTGCCAATTAAAAACCCAGTGAACACTGAAAAACAAATTTCCAGGTTTATTCTAAGCCCTGAATATTAGAGGGGAGAGAAACTGAGGTAAAAGCGATGCTAGAGACATAGTTTCACTGATGTTTTTTTTAAGATTACTTTGCTCAACTGATGACTTTTAGTTTTTCAGATTGTCTTCGGTTTAAACAGATATTGGATGATGGACTTTGTGAAGAACAAAATAATGGATACTTCTTTGAGGAAAGAGCAGAAACTTTCTTCTTGCTGTTGTAATCATCCCCACTTTTAAACATGAACCATGAGAATGCAGTGACAAAAAGCCACGTGCCAGTACTATAGTCTCTGTTCATGTACTAGTCTTTTTATGATAATCGATCATTTTGGTCCCTTCGCTTACCATTTATCAATTCATTTGCATAAACAATAAAAACTTAAAAGACTTAAAAGATTTTTTTTTTAAAATCCAAGAGATTGTGCCAAAACATAATAAATCCTATGCAATGAAGTCTTCTGTATCTCAAGCAAAGCAGACAGAAAAGCTACTCACTGAACAAAAGCAGGGGAAGACAAGAACTGCACAGAAACTGCAAAGACAAATGAAGAGTAAAACAGAGCAAGCAGCAGAACTGGCATCTGAAGGAAGGAGATAAACGATAGGGCTGCTCCAGTGCTGTTACAGTTTATGCAGCAAAGATCTATGTTGTGTCTTTTACTACAAGAACTATTTAATCAGCGTGCCTGAAACTTTCCCACCAGCCATATGACCATGGTGCAATTACCCAGAATGTGTGCTGCTTCACAAGAGAAGTTGAAAACAGTCAGGAGTGTATTTTGCTTCTCTGTTTATGCAACATCGAACATTTCGTTAGAGCATTGTCTCTTACTCCATAAGACAACCCTCAAGACACACTACAACCATATTCCCAAAATGGGCAAAATGTGGAAAAACTCTTTCCTGCATCAATATTTTGGCTTGTCAGCTCTGTCAGCAATTGATAGCGATTTTTGGAAAGAAGCTAACTGTTCATTACACCTCTGGGCTTTGCAAAGACCACATATCAGAGCTTCATGACCAAATTAACGTACGGTCTATCCCCTTCCCTAAGGCCCCTTCCCTGGTATTATTATTGCTGGTAATATTGTAAGTGTAGTGTGAAATGGCCAATTCACACATACCATGTTTTACACGTTGCCTGAATCTGCTGGAACATGATTTTCATAAGAATGATGAGAGTAATAAACATCTTCTGGCAGAGACTTGCAAAATCTGCACACAGTTTACTCATGCAGTAATGGGCCATAGAACTGCAGGAGAAAAGCAATGTACATACACATGAATAAATTAAAAGAAGAAATGTGAACCCAACGGAATGCTTCTCTTTCAGATATTTAGAAAAAGCACGTAGAGTGTGAAAAAGCTGCATACATACTCAGCAGCACTCACAATAGTCAGAGAAATTAGAACATATTAGTTTCTAAAACCAGACTTTATGGGCAAGCTTTCAGTGATCCAGTCTCAGCAGTTGCCTCAAATGGATCCTATGCCTGAGCTCTCCACATGGGCTGTAGGCAGGAAAAGGCCTTAAAAAGTACTGTCTCCTACTAACCTATTACATGGATTACTTCTAATCATAAGAATAATAAAATTGCTGTGGATTTTCTAAAGCTGAGAGAAGAAATTCAGCTTTTATGCTTGAAGAATTCCACCAGCAGATCAGGAAGGTAACTTTTGTGTAGAACACAAGAGTGGGGAAAACACTTTAGGGTTTTTTAAGTGAAAACTCTGATCCCCTCTCTCAGTTATTCAGATTACTTATTTGCATTGTCAGTGCAGCAGGGCAATTTTTTCCTTATGAAGGAACCAATTTGAAGCCTGAAATTGTAAAGTAATTGACATTTTGCAGACTGATGCTGCTTCAAAGAGACACAGGGACTTCAGCTCCTGGTGTTGCCAGCAGCATGTAGCAAGTATTTCCTGCATCTGCTGAGATACTGAAGATGCAGAGAAACACGATTGGATGATGGCTAAGGTAACTGGTGCAAAAAGCACAGTTTTGTCATGAAGTTAATGAAAGCAGTTTTAAGAGCACAGGAAAACTAGTTGGGGTTTTTTGCTTTTCATTTTAGGAAATTTACTCAGATCATGAATGTAACAGTTAAACAGGATGAACTCTGAATCAAAAACAATAAATTCATGGGAGATAAGAAAACTGAGAAAAAACACATTTTTTATATTGGCTATCAACAGGGCTTAACAAAACAATAGGATATGCTCTGTTGTCCCATTCTCCCGTTCTATGTTAGAGATGTGATTCAGCCACAGCTTTCCTTCATTGCTTCTGTACAGCTTCTAGACCTTGGTGTTTCTGATAGAATTTTGCTTTGTGAGTTTTTATCTACTAGTGACTTGAGTCAGGTCAACTAATTGGCTAATGCCTGGTGTAGAAACAAACCAAGCATGTCTTCTTTGATGAAAAGTCAGGTAGGACACAAAAAGGCTTGGACATATTTTTTATCTTGTCCGCTTGAATGTCAACTACATTAAAGTCCCATACAAAGTTTCACACTAGGAACTGCTAAATGAAGGAACTCCTCCACTCATCCATTTTTCCAAAGTTCCTCCAGCTGCCCAGTGGCACGTGTGCCATGGGCTCTCACAAACTGTCAGCTACCAACAAGAACTGGATATTTCATTGTGCTTTTGCTGAGACATTCTGTGCCTGGTTTCAATTTATTTATTTGTTCTTTCTCTTGTATTAAAATAGAGGGCCATGGCACATAGTAGAAGTGACACTGCATTCCTGATTGACACCCGCATGACCCTGAAACCTGGGCTCTTTCATGTCCATATGAACTGATCATATATTTCATTTCTCCATTACATAACAACATTTTTAAAAGTTCAGTTATGACAACTGTGCAATATTCTCTTTAGATCTGTGAAATGTAGGGGTAGATTTTGTCTATCAGAGTTCTTTTCAATATTATTCTTACAGTAAAATTGAATTGCCATATGCTTTCTTAAAGTCCAATATATACTCATTTAGCTTCTCCTTAAGGATTAGTCTTAGTCCAAGATGGTATTACAAAGAAGAAATTGCAATTGTAAGAACTGCAACATCCTTGCAATCGTTCCAACAACTTGGATCAATTTCTATTCAGTACTTTGACTACAAGGACAGTATTTCATTATTCTAATAACTACATCCAGTCCCTTTCATTACTGAGATGTTCTGAAACTTAGCAATTACAAAATTATCTCAGAAAGTAAAAATTTTTCCAGTGAGAAGTCTTCACCTGCACTTTTCCACAGTTTTATCTTTTTATTGCATCTTAAAAAAACAACAAACAACCAACCAAAACCCTACTGGAAACCAGTTATCAGTTGAAAAGTAGAAATGTTGGCAACAGTCCTCGAGGGGACACAATTTATCTTCTACAGAACAGAACAGCTCTGTAGTTTATGAGTTTTGCATGTTCAGAAATCAATTCTCAGAAGCTTCAGTATCCTTCCCTACAAGAATGGAATACTTTTGGGGCCGCTGTGATAGCTAGTGCCACATGCAGGAGTTCCCAATAATATAATTACTATCAAAATTTATCTAAAAGTAGAAAATAACAATAAAAACAAACCAGGTTTGGAGATTTAGAAGAGAGAATTACTTGTTATGACCAAAAATCTACCTGATCATTAACTATAATATCAGCAGAAGGAAGAAACAGACTGACAACAAAAAGAAGGAAAAAACCCTCACTGTTTTCAGCATACATTTTCCTACATCATTTTCCTACTCTATCAATATTTAATAATTATACTCACCATATTAATCATACACAGAGAGACTATTCTGAACTTTAGGAAAAGTGGGGTTTTTGGTTCTCATGCTTTGAGCTTCTCAGTTTCTTGGTCTTTCTATTCAAAAGTACTCTGCCTCTGAGTCTCACATTCCATTTTGTAACACAAGAAAGTTCTGTCTAATGGAATTTCCAAAAGAACGGCATATATTATTTACATCTGTAGCTATGTAGCTACCATTAAAAAAATTGTGCTTTTCTTTTTTCCTGGTATCTTTTTCTTCAGTATTTTCAGTGCAAAGTTTCATGAATAAGTACACACTATGAAAAAAGACCCCTACCAGGAAATACCACAAGAAAGCAAGAAGGTCTTTTCATGTTAACTAACTGTTAAGCATGTTTAGTCAAAAAAAAAAAAAAAAA
>VZRL01003197.1:4113672-4199464 GCA_013397895.1 Origma solitaria
AAAAAGCCCACAGGAATGCTTTTTGTTGTGGCATTCATTAAGAACAAAGGCATAAGGCAGCCTCTCAGGCAGCCCATTTTGACAGATTTGAAACCCATGCAGTTTCATTAACCCTGGCTCTTGTGAATCTCCCAGTGCAGTAATACATACTGCAGTTAGAAACCATCCATCAAAATGATGGTATGTTGAAAACCAGATCACAATTTCTTTAGATTAAGAGGTTCCTTTATATTGCAAAGTGCTCCAAAATCCAAAATGAGAAGTACCTCTGCAAGTGGATTTGTTCTCAAGTGCTTTTAAGTGTACACTTTAATTGCTATTGCTGCTTTATCTAATCATCACCAGAATTACTGAATCTCAGTGCATATGATAAAATTCAGCCTTGTGGTAATGAACCTGTGTAATATTTCATCTAAGTCAGAAAGCTTGTCAAAGGGCAGTATTTTTGACCATTAAGTTAACTATAGGGAAGTTAAAATATTTTCCAAATTTGCATGTGCAAAAATAAACCAACAGAAAGAACCCTCAGATATGTGGGCTGAACCACTAAGTAAAAGAGGCTGTTATTGATTTCTACAGTGGCACTGAAACAAAGATACTTTGAATCCATACCCATAAATGTTAAAATAAAATGGTCTAGCTACCGGCTGAACACTAAAATTGAGCCAGCTGCAAACTTTGTGCACAGGTGTCAAAAGTCCAAGAAGTGGCATTGACTAACCCAACACACTGTTCTATTCAACAACAGCCTAGCTGAACTGAAAACCTTTGAGCGCCCTAAACTATGAGACATCACTGAAGTTATACCAGGGGCTATGTAGGATCAAGCCCTTAATGCTGTAAAATAGTGATTTCATTTCACAAAACAAGAAATACTGCCTACTCAGAATTGCTGGGAAGGAGAATATTGGGTCTCCAGTACGTATGTAATATAGAAAGGCCTGGTGTCACATGGCCTAAACTCCTTTTAAGTCATTGTGTCCAATATTTCCCGTGGGCTCAGCACCTTTTATGGTCTAGATAAGAGCCAATAGGTAATGTAAGGCACAGGGACAAAGTGAAATTTAAACTGTGTAAATGTAGGCACTATTGAAAACAGGTGATATTATTATCTTCTTTTCACCTGTGTAATAGAAACATTTTCTATAGCTTGTTGTTTGACATTAATGGATAACATGTATGAGAAAGCCCACTCCATCTGTTCAAGAGTTTTCTTATTATTTGTCCCAGAGGTAAGAAGTGAAAGCTATAGCATTTACTCATTACAACTGCAGTGACTAGAGCACAGGAAAATGTAAAATAGAGATTTAAAAACAGACTCCTAAAAAAGAGATACACTGGATCTAAAATACAATATGGCCTAATTCTAACACTGTTGAGTAAAAGATTTTTCTTGCCATGAGACAAATAAACAGAACTATATACAGGCACAAAACCAGCCCATTTTGAAACATATGTCAAGTATTTTCTTAAGCTTCCAAACTCTGTAAAATTCTAAATATGCCTGAGGAAAAATAAAATTTACCACACATCATTTCTTGCATAGCAAATTTGCAAGCCACTACTTTTTATAAATTGAGATGCTTTTCTCCAGATACAATTGTTTAAGCTTTATGCCTCTAGCTCCTGAGAGATGCAGCGAATACTTGAACTTACTTCTCGAAAGGACCACCCTAGGTTTTTATAAGTACTATTTACTGTAAACAGGTAGCATGGTTTTATTTTGTCTTTTTTTGCAAAACATCAGCAAGTAGATTCTTGTTTCAAAGAAAATATTAATTATTTACAGACTTTTTCTGAATACAAAAACAGATCCCAGACTATACTGATGAACATTTGCTTTACGGCATTGCTGTTGGTATGAGCAAAAAAGCATTTTGGATGGGATTAAAGATATAATTAAAACATAATCACAAAAAAACTTTAATGAATGTGTGAGTATCTGATCAAATCCATAAAAGTGAACCAACATCAGCTGCCAGCTTCTCTCTGGCAAATCACTGATGTGAAGACAACAGCCTGAAGTAGCTTTATGACCCTTAGCTGTCATACTGGCAAATCACAAAAACACTACACTAACTTGCTGTGAATAATGCCTTCCAATTCAAAAGGGAACATACATAGTCCCTAAAAAAAGGATAGTGTCTCACTCTTTAAATCCTTTATTTTAAAAAAAGTCTACACCGTGCACTGTAACTACTAAAATCCTTCAGTATTAGTCTGCATTGCCTCCCATGTCTATGTAATGTTTCCTTAACATGTAATTTTCATTTCATTTTAAATATTATTTTTATTTTAAGCACTATTTCCATGGCTGTACATTTTTCTATGTGCTGGTTAAAGCATTAGCAGCTGATTGATTCCGATCATCATGGGACTCACTCTAAATACATTTGATATTTAAAGAGGAACTAGCCATTGACTCCATAATCCTTTGTGCCACACTTGTCCTGTGAAAGTATAACGGCAAGAGGCAGGTACAGTGTTTGTCAGGATACCCTCGCTGTCCCCTCCATCCCCACAGGCACTGACTGTAAATGTCTGTGACTTCAGGTTGGCATTGTGATATTACTGTGCACATTCCCAGAGGGAGCTCTGCAAAAGGACATTTGCATTCATGTTAAGGCAGAGAGCTCAGCTGCCTTCCACAGGCACCGACTGCCCAAGACAAAATGACTGACTGCGACACGGAGAGAAAGCTGAAGGACATGAACATACTGCAGTGGGTTTGGTCAAAGATTATGGCTCTATTCACAAGGGATTCAGCTAAAGAAATAGGAAAAATAAGAGATGCATGTGCTGAGGCCTCATTGCTCACGTAAATGCAGATTCAGTGTTTCAAAACTTGCCAAATACATAAACTTTTTTTTTTTCCCCTAATCATGAAAGCTCATAAAGAAGAGTTTAAATGTGAAGTTATAGACTACTGATACTGCTACTGATGAAATTCTGGGTTACTTGTGGTCACAGATATAGGCACTGTTCTCTTTGCCTCCAGAGAGCAGTTGGGTAGCTGGGCCATACAACATGAGGACACATTTGACTTTGCAAGGCTGATCACAAGGGTGGAACAACTCCAGGCTCTCCGGACTGTCCTCTTCAGGGCCACAGGTAGATGAGGGCTCAGCGCAGCAGGATGCAGGCAATTAGGCTGTTTTAGCAAGAGAACTTCTGCATGTAATCAAGGCCTAAATATCTTAATTTTTTAATATATAAATAATCTCAGTAAAATAAAAATTTTATTGAGATTTAAAGAAAAATAACACAAACAAAAACCCCAAACAAACAACCACCTCACTGACAAATGACAGAAAAATCTAACACATACATTCACCTAAAATCGTGCACCCAAACACCATCTAGTACCCCACTGTGTGGAAATACCACTATGTTGAAATAGCGCAGCCATGTTCAGTTTTGATCCCGTAAATGCTACAAATCTATTTATATTTTATACATAAAAATTTGAAGGAAAAAATCTTTATTATTAAAGTTGCAAGCACATAGAGCCAGTAATGATTTTCATGATCATTTGATATTTGTTTGTTATTAAGAATCATATCAATCTCTGCCTTGAATTCTGACTCACTATTTAGCAAGATTCCATTTTATTTCCCTATAGAACAGAAGGGCTGATGAGAAATTGCTTGAAAGACCATGTCCCTCAGTAACCAATTCCAGACAGCTTGTATGACATTTCCCTGGGAATGTAAAGGAAAAACTGAGAAAGAGAATAAATTCACTTTGGGGCCTCTCCTTCAAGCTATGAGCAAATGAATCCCTGTTTGTGGTTCTGCTGCAGGCTTGGAATATGGTAAAGTTGTGGGATTAGCAGAAATCAGACATTCCTGTCTCTGAAATGAAAACTTTACTTACTATATTCAGAAGAAGAACAAGACACAAGTAGAAAAAGTTATGAAAAATACCATTCTGTAATTTAAATCTGTCTGGTGTGCGTCCATATACACAGTTCTGGCCATTTTCAAAGAATGTCAGAATTGGTATTTACCATGGGCACATCTGCATAACATTATACACAGACAGAACATCTTTCTTAACTAAAGAAAAAAGTGTTATTATTGTCCTTTAGATGTATTTTTGCTCTATATTAAATGAATGTAACAAAATATTTATGAAAGCTTAATAAATATCCAGACTTTTGATATGGACAAAAAAAAATTTGTGAATTAATATAGTAATACAAGCCTGTGGAAGAAAAAATATTGCTTTTGAAATTGTTTTCTGAAGGACAATCAGCAAGTCATTACTTTTAAGCCCCAAAAAGTACTGTTAATACTATATACAACTGAATATTGTCCTCCCTAAATGACACTCCAGAGAAAAAACAGTAGCATAAAAAGCCGCATTTACCAATTAGTCAGTCTACATAAAAGCATACACTGTGATACGGCAATTACAGAAGTACTTCTGGTGTGTAAGGCATGCAGTGGGGATAAAACCAACTGAAAATGCAGCACTAGAAAGTATGAGAAAAACATTTTAATGTGTACACCTATAGAGAGTAAAATATAAACCAGAAGTATGTAATCACAGACTGTTTCCTTGAGACAATATGCTAAACAGACCAAGGAAGAAAAAAACCAGGAACTAGTGTGTGTAATCTGACTATACAATGAACATAATGACCAGGGTATTTGAGATTTGCTGTTATTATCTCTAATTTGCTAGCCAGACTGTCTTTTCTCTAACACATTCAGTATGTGACACTACACTGGAAGTATGCAATACTGCAAATCCTTTTAATGGACTTCTTGGAAATTTCTTATAAGATCAGAAACAGGGAACTTGGGTTTTAATTAATATAACATAGGTGTCATATCTTTCCCACAGATTTAAGCACTGGTAGGAAATTTAAGATGACATCTGGTTGAGCTGGATTTTTTTCAGTTCAGGTTCTGTATCACTGAAAATATTTGGGTCACAGAAGCCTCTTTTTTCTGGACAGCAGAGAATTTCATTCAAAAAATAAGTTTTAAATTCTTCCAAATAGTTGCAGCTAAGAGAAAACATGTTTTGGCCATGGCTTTCAGCAAGCTAAGCCATTTTGAATTCTGCAGGCTTGGTATGTCATTGGAAAGACACGTGAGATTTGATTATGTTGTCGTGTTGCATCCCTCATCAGTTCATTGACACACTGCAGGCTCTTGATCCAGTTTTTGTGCTTCTTTCTAAGTTTCTCTTTGAAAGCTCCAGGGCCAAAGAACTGTGGAAACTGACAGCATTTATTTTCACGTGAACAAGCGCTTCACTTTAACTGGTTCTTACCCTGTTTTGTGGAAGATACAGAACAGGAAGAGCCAGCCCAACAGCACCACACACTAGTTATATTATTCAGTTCTGCCAGTATTTGGTTACATCAATTCTCAATACAAAAAGTCAGACATGAAATGTTGAGGGTGAACCCCCACATCTCAGTTAAACCAGGGGTATAAGAAGCTACTTTAGCTAAGGATTTTCCTTCTTACTTTAATTGGTGTCTACAGAAATCAACCCTCCAATATGCCTCTGTAGGCTATTTTAAATACTTTTGAAGTTGCAGTCAGTTTACGGACAATTAATTTTCTGATGCCTTCAGTGAAGCCAGTGGGGATCATCTAAACATCCACACTGATCCGTGTCTACGAGACACCACTCGAACCGTGATCATACAGGGTCTTCCCTTGTCCCATTTGAGTTATTTGACATAAAAGCAACAGATCCAGATTTCAAAATTAATTTTAGCATTGTCAGGGCATAGAGTCAAAATGTTGCATAGTCCTGGCATGGAAAAGATTATTTTAGCCATGCCCCAAACACAAGTATATTAAAATTTTAAGACACAAGTTACTCCAAGGTAGTGTCTCAGAGGCTGTTCAATACAAATTAAGGACTGATAACTTCCCTACGTTTCTTTTGTCGTGGGGATTACAGCTGATGGTACTACATCAAGATTATTTTTAAGATCATTCCATAGGAAAAAATGCTGTATATCTCCCAAACATCTTTCTATCATAATATGCAGGAACAAAGAGATCAAACAGCTCTAATTTTCCCTTAGATTTTGAGGTCATTAATGAGTGTGGGATTTTGAAGGTTAAAATACGTAGGGAATGGGATGGGAATGAAATCCACTTTAGAAATCATATATATGCATACACACATATATACATGCGTATGTATGTGCATACGTGTGGAGTGAGTGATGTAGGTATACATATATTGCCAAGGATAAATACTGAGCTGGTAGGTTGTATGTCTCAGATCCCTTTTACTTTATGCAATGTAAAGAGAGCATTTGAAATACTTAGTGCTTTGCAAGTCCTGACAAATAACAAGAAAGCATGTTTTCTTCCTGCTTCATTAGAGACACTAGTAGTTAATGTTTGTAGAATATCAATAATGCAGTTTGCAGTTCTACATAATTAAAGACATCCTATGTTAATAAAATAACTCAGAAAGCGATGCAAAACACAAGACATAAATCCTCTGATGCCTTTGGCCTAAACTTAGATAAGTTTAATTACAATGATGTTGCTGTACTGTACCCCACAAAAATATTTTTTTGTCACTTAAAGCTATCAAAGTATACACCCATTTATGACATTTGTGAAGAAAAGCAAACAATATAATGGCCCACAAGTGGATACTTAGAGTTTATGGATTACTAGAATACACATCTGCAGTAAAGCTCATGAAAAGGGAGGAAGCTTTCTGACAGAAAAAGCTACAATCTCTTATTTTAAGGATCTACTGATAAATGAAAGAAGCCAGTCTGCTGCTACTATGGAGAATAATTTCATGTAGCTTTCTGGATCACGAATTTAATTATAGTTGGGCAGCTAATTGTTGGCTTGGGGTTTTTTGAGGGAGGAGAAGGAAAGAAGGAGAAGAAAGTTTCCCCTCTTACCCCCCTCTGATTGTCTTTAAAAGAATGAAAAAAATCTCAACAAATAGCGAGCCTGAAAGCCAGTACTTATGGGCTATACTTTCTTCATGTAGACCTCAGTGTACAGTCTCCAAAAGTCACTAACAAATAATCGATCTTCACTGAGGAAGTGGAAATCAATTCTTGTGGGAGGTGTCCTTGCCTATGTTGGGAGGTTGGAACAGATGATCCTTAAGATCCCTCCCAACCCAAACAGTTCCCTGATTCTGTGAAGTATCCCAGATCCAAGTTGCACAAAGCAATATGGTGACAACAGAAGGCAAAGTATTAATAAAAATCTTTTATTATTTCCCCCATTTGCAATTTTCTGAAAATATAGATGAATTTGGGTCATATTTAATAGTAGCTTTACCCTCCCTAAAACACCATTTTAATATGCCTTTTTACAATTTAATACCTGCTGAGGAAGAAAATTCACTTAACTGTCCTTATGAATGGGCAATGAAGTTATGTCTTCCAACATTAATCTACCATCCTCATCTGCTTATATTCATAGATACCCTTGCTTTTCAAGAAGATACAGAATTATAATGGAACACCAAGTTCAGACTAATTAACCTTCTATACCACAGGTAAAGTTATGTAACTTTTCCTGGTGATTTCTCCACAGAACCAAGCTGAAGTTTGACAGTGAGAAGAGCAGCCTCTAATTTGGACTGTTGCTCCTGGGAGCTTTAGGCCAAACTTACACATGGCCTCAAAAGCTATTTCTGAACTATCTCCAGCACCATCCCATGGCTCTGTCTGTCTACAAGAATGAAGCTGCTCTGCTCCACCTTAGGTAGCTTCATCTAAAGACTCTCTTCTGTGTATGGAAAATTCAGGCTGGATATAGAGTTTATTAAATGCCCCATTCCAGGAAGGAAAGGGTTACACATCAATTAGTGTTGAGCTTGTACCTTCACCTCCAGTGGAAATTTAGTATAATGGCTTTTTCTATCCACAGCATCTACCTAGGCTCAATTGCTTCTGAGCTTTGTCTTAAACTTTGGAAAAGAGAATGCCCAAAACAGCATTAAACACTCTTAGCGTCTGACAAATACTGATAATATTTCTCAAAGTATTTCCATGTTCACAGAGTACCTATGGGAAACATAACTATTCCCCAACACACACTGATGAAAAATTATTTGCTCACTTGAGGTTTCAATTGAGTGAAATGATATCATGTCATGGAAATGTAATATATTAAAAGAAGACATCCCTCCCCTTCATTTTATATCTATTTCAAAATCAATTTTTACCAGCACTAGAAGAAATTTCTGAAATTATGATATAATAGAATAGAATAGAATAGAATAGAATATATATAATAGAATATATATAATATATATTATATATAGAATAGAATAGAATAGAATTCATCATATTGTACTTTAGTGCTTCAGGATTTTTTATTTATTACATCTCTCACTAGGTTTTTTTCCACAGCGAAGTTCATTTGCATAAAACATAGTGCTAGGGAATGTATCCCTTCCTGACATTAGATGTACCAGTGGCAGTGGTGCTAAAACTGAAATTAAGGAGAACTGCATTCTTGATAGATGGGAACAGTGAGCTTTTAAATGTTTGAACAGCCTTATTTTCACTGAGAGCATCTATGTAAACATAGGAAGGGGTCTGGAAGTTACTTTTCCTTAAAATGACAAAGAGGCAGTCTAAAATAGACTATGTCAGTCTAATGCTAAGCTATCATATCAGCTTTTTCTATGGATTGAAGGAAAATTTCAAATTTAGCTCAGCTGAACTGTGTACACTGCACTAAAAAGGGCATGATACATAGATCAAAATGCATACAATAGCATGTTAAAATCAGTAGTATGTTTCTGTTACTACAGTGGTCTTTGTATCCCTCCTATAAAGCCTCATGCAACTAATACAAGAGACTGTCGTAAACCCATCAGGATGAAAATGCAGACTTAGAATTCTGACCTGGGATTTTCTCAAGGGTGAATCCCCCTTGTCATTTAAGCACTGCATTAGATGAAAGCTTAGCCCTATGCTGATCTAAATAATCAATGTGGCATTATTCGGAGTTCTGTCACAAATCTGTATGATTCTTTGCCAATTCTTGTTCTTTTCCATGCATGGCATGTCAGGCTGATGAAGGAAGGCTTGTATACTGGGAAAAGATTTTAATTAATTGCAAGATTAAAATATTGTCATGAAACAGATGAATAGTTCTCATGAGTCCTCACTAGGCTTCCAAAGCAGCAGTGTCAAGCAGAAGCTTTCGTATCTTCAGTGCTTCTGCTCAATTTCCCAGAAAACACGACCCAGCAGCACATCCTACTTGTACTGCTAGCAGCCAGCATCCTGCAAAACCCCCCATGCAGGCTGCAAGCAGAATCATAACCTCAACCTTTTCTCCTCGCTTTGTGACAAGAAACAGTACAGTATTTTTCATTTAAAGGTATAGTACATTTAAAAATACAAATTTGTCACAGCCGGTATCCCCACATTCTGTATTACAGTAAGCTTGCTCTAGCTACATTGATGTAGTTCCCAGAATAGCTTTTTTTGGATTTACACTATCTTCCTGGATATACGCCCTCTTCTGTAACCATATGGATTTTTGACTTTCTTTTAATCCTCCTATTTTATGTGTTTTATTACGAGATGAATAACTCCATTTGATGGAAAAGGAGAGAGAAGAGCATTTATTCAAAAGAAACTGAAATAATTATATCAACTTTGTGACACAAGACATGGATGAGAAGGAAGGAGTTACTGCAGTTGGATGGAGAACAGCAGAGCTGTTACTTCATTACTTGGTATTTTTGTCAGGGGTGTAGTAAAGGTTGCATCAGCACCTTCTTTAATATTTTGAGCACAAGGGGAAGGATATTAAATAAATAATAAACAAATTAATTCATCAATTCTTCTATACCATAGATAAGCTTAACAAAATAAACGGTATCTATGGAACCTATATTTTATTTCCTCGTAATTATCTCTAAAAACATCACAGAAGCTCCTTGGTTGGCTATTTGTGCGAGATCCATCAGCTGTGAAACAGTTAATAATGCTTTCCTTAGGCTCCCTCAGAGGCAGCACCCACCATGAAGGGGGCAGCACATGGTATCATTCTCTTGAAGCTACTGTTTCAAGCTGTCTGCAGATGCAGACAGAAATCAAGGCAACTGCTTAGGCTCATTTGACATTTTGAAGGTTATCTTTGTAACCATAAGGAGAAGAAGCTTAATTACTTCTTCAATGAAAGCTCTGATTCTGAAGCACTATTATATGGCATATTCAAAATGAACTGTAATTGTGTAGCAATTTAGGTGACTGCATAATCACATCATACACTGGCCCCTTACAAGATTATAAATGTATGTCTAAGGTTGTAGATAAATATGAGTGGTGCCTTTACGTGGAGGTGTACACAGGCTCCCGCTCCACACATTAAAATAGCAAAGGACCATAGAGCTAAACATGCTGCATTTTGCATTTTTACATAAAAGTGTGCAGAGCTAAACTTGCAAATCAGGACATCTCCTATGTATTTTAATGTGAAAGCTAAACTTTCTACAATTGCAGTATTTCCTACAGTATTTAACAGAAACTACTTCTGAGACTCGCTCTTTGGAAACCTGGCCAAGGCTCGAGAGGACTCTTAAGCTGTTTCATGACAATACTGTAATTGTGCAATTAATTAAAATCCTCTCCTCAAAATAAAACATCTTCAACATGTTTCCTAGCTGCTGAGCTTCTAAAGTATACTGGAAGGCTTTCCCCAGCCTGTCCGCTGGACCCTCAAACCCTCAGGGAACTTTTCTCACCTCTTCCTATGAAGACCTTTGGGTGCCAAGCAACAGTTCAGTATCAGTCAAGAACTAAGGAGTGGGGACCCCATTTCAGAAACTTGTGCATCTGCTCCCTACCGATCTCCCCCAGGTTCAGTGCACATGCCCTAGGCAGTCGGAAAACTACTTCTGTGACGTACCAAATCCATGGCTGACCAGAGGACCAGTATGATCAAACTGTATCTATCATTGGGAAGTCAGCTAGAGTTTTCCACAGTCCTCAGGTGACTCTGAAATCTACTCTGTGATGGGAACCAAAGCACAGTAAGTGGGGATAATCCAAAAGTTCCATTCAAAAACACACCAAAACTGAATTCATATTCAAACTGAAATAGTAATGCAGGTGCACCCACTCAGAGTTTAAAGTCTGGAGCCAGTTTGAGGTTCTCTGCCTACATAGCACTTAGTGTATTTCTTCCCAGGCACAATACTACCAGTAATAAAATATTAATATGAGGAACAGAGACCAAATGAGATTTACTGTAGGACAAAGGCAGACATTGCTTCCCAATCAGTAAAGAATACAATTTATTCCAAATTGTAGCCTTCAACTTCTGCTCTAGGAATACTTTTTATATTATTCTTTTTCTCAGTATTGATTGCGATCTAATGTACAGGTATTGTGTTTATGAATTCATCATCATTTGAAAGTAAAAATTTTAACAATTTCTACAGAAATTAAGAGGTGCATAGAGTGGAAACTCTTAGTCATACAGTCTTATTCTAAACAGTTCCTGGTGCTCTTGGTAGAAGAGGAAACACTATTGACTTTGAAAGCTATCATCTCATATTCCCTTAGCGTCACTCTAAATGTTCCATAAGGAATTAGGCCTGATGCTAACAAGCCACGCTCCCTGACTGTGCTAAATGGGCTACCAGGTTCAGCTTCTCATATAAGTCCGTGATCTTTCCTCCTTTTTTTTCATTTTCATATTAAGGTAATGTTTTTTTTAAATTAATGCCCACAGCCCATCATGTTTCAAAATATCCTACAAGAAGATGAAACAACTTTGTCTTGAGACAGAAGAAAGCATGGGGCAAGGAATGTTAGTTCTTTTAATTCTTGGATGCACTGTTTTGCTTTATACAAATAACTTCCATAAAATTACCATGTTCATGTACAATATTTTAGTAAGTAGCAGTTTTCAGTCTATTCTTTTAACTAATGAAATTATAAATTATATTAAACTATTAAATTATTGTTACTATACTAAACTGGACAGCAATCTCCTTCTTAAAATGGATATATTTTTAAACTTCAACTTTTCATTTAGTCATAAAAATTAATACCTAAAGTGATGGTGATGAAAACTGCTATTTGCCAAAACACTGTGTAAAGTTCAATTCTCTTAAAGTGTATAAACTGTTAAGTGAATTGTTACACAGACTTAAAGGATTACAGTTATATATACAATTAAAGAGATGTTCAAATTTTCACAAGTTGCCGCATCTTGGCTGGACTTTGACTCTTTCATCCTGCTACAATGTTAGCAGAACAATTATAATAGTACAAGAAAGCCTCCTCTTCATGAGGAGAAAAAAAGATCAAAGGAGGCTCACATGTAAAATAAGATGGAAGGCGTCTAAGGTTTTGTGTGCTCTGATCATTCACCAGTATTCATAAATTTTTTAACATTTTTTCAGGTCTTTTTGATTTTGTGTATTCTATTAATTTCAACAAAATGTGCTCTAAACACTTCACAGACATTAGGAGGGCGCAGAAGTACTGAGCCTGAAGCATCTGCAGGGAGAGGAACCTTTCCCCAAGAAGTTCAGGGCGCAGGTGTAGAACTACCATTTCTTGGTGAAGACAAAATGCTATTTTGTTTGATCTTCAGCTTTATCATAGGTGAAATATGATGCAAGAATTCAATACTAACCCTCCACTGTTCAGAGAGCATCATTTTTCTGTTGTGGTCAAAGACAGGCATTAATAGATAAACACAGAATAAAAATAATTTACTGTGTATTTGGCCAGCTATGATATTAGTATTATTTAATGTCCATTTTATTCTACATAAAGGTGGAAGTGAAAAGGTATTGCTTTTCATGCTTCCACCTTAGAATAACTAAACCCTAACGTGACCTAAGGAGTAGGCACAAAGAAAGGCCTAAAGAAAGTTTTGTCTTTGAGGAAAAATTCCACAAGCCTGAAAAAGACACAAATAAATGCCCCAGACAAGCTCCATCAAGGTTATCTGTGTGTTTTAGAGATGTAGCTGCATCTCACTCTGGTCCTATTCTACAGCCAAAAAGATAGAAGACACCTATTACTTATTTTCTTTACTCCATAAAATCCCACGTATTAGAAGTCCATAATGGCAGGAATTGGAGCAGGTCACAAAATAACTAGGGATACTCTAGATTCCCAGGTGATATAGTGGCCATTGCAGTGGGTGGCAGTCTAATCCAAGAAAACATATTTTGCACCTCTGTTGAATGAAACCTTAGACATCCATGTTTAAAGAGCGTAACGATAAAGTATGATCTGATCATACCAAGTAAATTCCTTGTATGCACTAACATCAGTAGAAAGAAAATTGAAACAGCAGGATGTGCTAGAGAAGACTCGACTTTAATTACAATGAATGTAATACATGGGAATCCTAAATTACTACATTATTACAAACTTTAACACAACCTGCTATCTGACTACATAGCCTTCACACTGATGACTTTTAAGCCTTCAAGGAAACAATAAAACCCATTTCCAGAAAATTGTGATTAGAAAGTAGCTTAGCAAAAAGTTCTAGAAATGGGCTACTTTATTAGAACATGAAATTACACAGATTTAAGGACTTGAATTATAGCCTAAGACACTCCTCTCAAATCACTTTAGAGGGAGGTTCTGTGAAGAGCATCTCCTCAGTTTCTGTAGGTTTTAGAACTGCTACTTAACAAGGTGCCATAAAAATATACGGCAGCAAATGCAATACGAGCAGTCGAGACAGTTCAGTGTGGCAAGAAGAAATGGAGAACGGGGAGGCAGCTGTACTAGTGGTGGAAAAAATCTTGCAAAACCTTTTGAAGGCAAGAGAGGTAGGTATCAATTAGCCTTTGTGAGGAATGCAGAGCGCTGTTACTAATCTAATGAAAGCACCAACTACTTAAAGGAGAGAACAGACCAACAAAACCAATTACCTATGCTTTACCAGGATGGAATTGATGTTGCTCTTATGAAGTTACACCCTTTTCCACCTAGCAATGCAGGCTTTTATCAGCACTAACGTCTGAACATTTGAAGAATATGATCTCTTCTGATACCCATCTGGAATATGAGATGAAGGAAAGCTGCCTTTGGATGCAAGATGATCACCTTATCTTAGGATATCCTGTAGCAGTCATGGTCTTAGAAGGTAAATCAAGAACATTAAGCCCTGCTACTGAAATGGTTTTGTTCAGGCAGAAGCTATACTGATAACATTGGCAATACCTTGTCTGGTCTTTCACAGCAGGCTGGAAATTGGAGGAATTGGTATCAGCATGTAATAGAGCCAAGGGCCAGTGAATAAAGAAAGCTCCTGCCAATGCTTCTGGGTCTTGAAGGGAAATTCAAGGCAGTAAAAACATAGGAAAGAAAGACATGCTGAAACCGAGTGTGAAGTGGTGCATAATCTCCCACTTTTTCCTTGAATCTTACCAGCTGCCTCCCCTCTAAATAAGGTCTTTGCCCTTTGGACCTCAGGTTGAAGGTAAAAAGAGAGTTGAAGATCACAAGTTGAAGATCCTTTATAACTGCTACAGTAGCTTTCCCTACATAAGCCAAACATATTGCTCAACATCTGCAGGACCCCAAAGGATGAAAAGGCAGAAACCCATACTACCTCTGACAATTCATTAATGAAATAATTACAGTATTTGTGTCAAAACAGCTACACTCGACCTCTTTTATAGCAGGGTAAAGTTTCTGAAATTACTTCCTAAAACTAAACTAAGGTAATAGAAATCAGAAATGTTTTCTAAGTAATGACTTTTAATTCCCTGAAAATTTAGAGTGTAAAGATTTACTATGTTTCCAACTTAAACTTTGATTTTCACAAATTTTTATTAGTTTCATTCTTATGAATTCCATATCATGTCTGTGGATGTTTGGTGCACCTAAAACATGCCACCACCCAGAAAAAAAGCTTAAGTGCTTCACCTGAGTTTATTCTGTATAAAAACCATTTTTTTCTGCACTAACATGACTTATTTTTTTTATTAGTTAAAAGGTCAGCAAACATACAGTATACTCTTCCAGTGACACTGAACAACACAAACATACCAGAATTGATTGGTAAGGTGTCTCATTTACCAATGTTCAGTGAACCAGAAACATCGTTTGTTAAGTGATGGATATTGACAACTGCACAAATGGCCATGACGATGTCGTTCCCTAAGAGCCCACATGCACAAGGCATTAGTCACTCCGGAACAGCCCTTTGCCTCTTCCCCTCAGCGAGCTGTAAATCATGTCGTTAAACAAGTGCTTCCCAAGCACAGTGATCTGTCATGATCCAGTGAAGACACCAGTTATAATGTGGGCACTTAATCTGTCAGAGCATGTGGTGATGCATTTGAGAGTGAGGATCCCCATGTTCAGCTGCCTGCCCATACGTATTCAGTGACAGAATTTAAATGGCAACATGAATTAATTCCTTCATCATGTGGTTGTATGGGACCATAACAGGCATTATTTTGAAAAAAACAGAGGGTTGTCCAAACTTACTTCCCTCCTTCACCATGAAGCCTATTTAATTTTTCTTTTAAAATTATAACTTCATCATTTCATGTGTTCAGATTAGACTAATTTTGCTATCACTGTAAGCAATACAGATTGTTTAAAAATAGTAATATCTGGATTTATTTTTTAACATATGCAGATTTACAATGGACAAATCAGATGTTTTTCATGCAGAGGTTTGCTGGTATGGGGGCATTAGACAATTCATTTGAAATAAAGAAAACTGGCAGCAGTAATGTTCCAGAGACTGTTTTAACCATGTCATACCCAACCTGCCTCTCAAGTACTGATAAAGAGTGGAAGGAAACTTGTCAAAAGCATCATTTCAGATGAAGTTCCCATTTAGATGGGACCACTCAAGGGATGAATTGGAGAAGCATCGCTAAGCCCTCCTTGATTCTCAGCTCCTTCCTCCCTCTCTCCTCCCTTCTCCTTCTCAGCTACCCCATTAAGTTCAGGTCTGTCAAGCCCATTCATTTCATTTTAAAAAATTAATTAAACACCAGAACAAACATCAAATAAATCTGTTCTATATAACAATCTTATTGTATTATGAAAATATAAACCAATGTTAAGTTACAGTGTATCTACTGATAGTATTTTTACTAGTTTTATACTTTTAATCTGTACTCTGAAGAGGAGACATTCTGCTCTGAAACATGTAGAGCTATTTCTTATCATGAACCCTGCTGAAAGATAAAATAACCAACAGCATTTGGATTTAGAATTATTAATATACACACTGAAATAAGGTGCAGAAAAAACATTTCTGTTCAAATTATATTTCATATAATGCTTAGTTCTGTTCTACAAACCACTACATGATGCAAAGAAGAATGTGTACTAAGTATAAGAGGAAATTAGAAGTGGGGGAGATGTAACAAGTATTAAATGATATTAAACTAATTTTCAGAATCCTAGATCTTTAAATTCTTGTGTTCTGTGCAATGAAACTGTAAATCACAGAATCACAGAATAGTTAGGGTTGGAAGGGACCTCTGGCGACCATCTATCCAAACCCCAAATAGTTGCTACAGACTGAAGGATCCTGCTAGGATTAAGCAATACAGAGTATTCCTTTCAAGTAATATTATAAAAATATACTAAAAATTATTATAAAATTATTTTGAATACTTGCTTACTATAAAACTGAAGCACAAATAAGCATTACAGACAGATCTTTTATGCCATAGTCACTAAAACGGATTACTGGAGAATCTATTTTGGCATACAGAAAAAGTAAGCCCCATTTTAAAATATAATGTTCTTTAATTTGGAGGTGTACTAAACTAATTCTGTAGACACACTAAAAAATTTTTTCCAGACATTCTTCAGGTGAAATATGAACATATATTGTTATGTTTTGAAATAGAAGTTCTCATTAAATTAATTTGGGCAAGGATATAATCATTGCAAAGTCAGGACTATACTTCAGTATGAATTTCCTGTAAATTCTCAAAGCGATTTGAACTATTTTTTAACTTCCATTTTCAATATATCTAAATTGTATTTTCTAAGAAGGAATTCCCACAGAATTAAATCAGGGACTGAAATTGCTCTTGGGCAGTGCTGAATTTGGCAAATTTTTTTGACCGAGGGAAAAAATAATCCAAGAAATAAAATCACTTTATTTTTGCTATTTTTAAGATGAAGTATTTTATTTCCAAAATAAAGACTGCAAACATTTAATTAATTTGAAGAAAATCTGAGTATACATATATAAGAAGGCAAAAGAAAGGAAAGAAAAAAAAATCAATTACTCATTTGAAAGAAAATAAAAATCTGCAGTTTCTATATAGATGAAAAATTCTGACTTTTAAGGTGACCACAAGCAAACCTATTATAAATTTCTTAATTCAGCTATGAAACTAAAAATTAACCACTTGTGCTATTTAAGTTGGGAGGCTTAGTTACTGATTTAAACAATTTTTTAATTCCCATATGGTTATGATACTCAGAGCAGGAGCTTTTTCAAGTCATATTTTCAGTCTCATTGTGTTCTATCAGAGTCTATCAAATTGAGAGAAGACAAAACATCAAAATTTATTTTGCAGATTCTAATTCCAGCCTATGTTTGGGATATTCCAGCTTTTAACCTCAGCTCACTTTCCCATGCAAAGGTCAAATCAATTGTTCAGAACAGTTGTTTGCACTTTTTTTCAGGAGTGCTACAAGTGAATGAAGCACATAGTGCATGGCTTCTACATTAGCTCATCCGCCTGACTAAACTGGAGGTGCAGTCTGCCCATTTTGAAAAATATCAATATATTTTTAAACCTTTTCTGCCAAAGTGAGATGTGTGACACACACAGAGGATGTGCAGTGCTCTCCACTTCAGCACAGCCTTACAAGGCTACACCAGCCTCAGTGCAAGCAAAGCACCCACTCTGAGCAAGTCACTTTCACATGTTTCTTCTGGGAAAACATGGAAAAAGCAAGCGCCTTTGGAACAGCAAGTAGGTGGTAACAAAAAATCAGCAGGAGGACCCTCCTCACTCCATTGCCCACAAAAGGTGCCTTAGTGACAAACTTTAAATGCTGCCTTTTGATGGCTAAAGACAGGTAAGGTGAACCCTGAGCATCTGAATCAAATCCAGTGGACTTTGGAAAGGTAACAGCAGAAGTTAAAACAACTTCAAAGCAGTTGGCATTCTCCTGAATCTTTTATAATGTTTCTGCTTTTTTCATTCTGCCCATCCATAAATCAATAGTCATAATATATTTTAAAACATTTTAATAAATATTTCCAAGGCTGCATGGTTTTTATTATAAACAATCAAAGACATTTTCACCATTAGAAAAGTTCAGCTATATCATAATTTCCATGGCCGTAGATTTCTTTTCAACAAACAGGGCTTTGCCTTGTGTGAATCATTGGCATAGTGTACTTGAAATCTGCAACAAGCATCCACACATGCTCTTGATTTAGATAAAAGAAACCCACTGGCACAGTGTGGATGACTGCTAAGCAATATGTACCTCACGTGATGTCCTTTAATAGAAAGAGCACTCCATAGTACATAGACACAGAGCAGGTATAAAATTAGAGACAGACTGGGGCTGAAACATTAGACTATAATCAGAGTTCACACTACTTCAGACATCAAACCCCAACTTCCGAGACCCCACAGTCTTCTCCAGTTCTCCATGTATTTGTCCTGACAATCCATACTCAGTTATCAGAGAATTTAAGCAGTGGCTGCAAGAACTTACGACAACAGTACAGCTTCAAGATTCAATAAATATTCTCATGCATCTCAGTGAACAGGATAGCTGAACAAAACTCTTCTCTGTGATTTACCCAGTTCTCATTCTCTAATTTCTAGACAAATTATTTTTACTTTATTTTGGATTAACCACAGCCAGGCAGTACCAGAATACTTGTACAAGAGCTTGGCCTATGAGTCAGTAAAACTTACAAACTCGGGTACAAATCAAAGGCATTGTAAACATTTAGTCAGAATAAAACAGACTAACCTTTGGATTTTAACTCAGATACATCACATCTTCTACAGAAAAGTTTGTCTTGAATTCTGACAAGAAAGTCTAGTGCCAAGCCTGACAGATGAGAACCATGCTGAAACCTCAGCCTTACTGTTATAATTGGGCAAGGGATGTGACAGCCAGAAGGTGGGTTATATAAATCACCTTCTACCTGTATTACCTGCAGCATGATATGAGATGAGATTAAAATCTGAGCATTAAGGAGTTTCTATTTGTTTCAGAGAAAATGGCAAGAATTTGCTTTGTCACTGACTAGTAAGGGACGCCCCTGAGTTTCTCAGTTCATTCCAACCAAAGTAACTGTTCAGAGGGAATGCAGAAAAAGCATTCATTAGCTATCACTGCTGTGCCTGGGGCAGTTCGTAAGGGAAGACCTCATGAAATCAAAATGTCCATACATAATGTTTTTGCATATGATATATTTATTTAATTAACAAAGAGAGAAAGCTCTTGTTTGTTACTTAAACCAATTCTGTAACATAAAAGTGAAATTACAAAGAATATTGCTGTTAGGGAGTTTGTTCTGCTTGAAAGCAATTTTCAAAGTTGTTTTAGAGAAAAATCTACCCTTCATTTCTTCCAGATGCAACCATTTGCTCTTCAGGCTCCTACTGTCAGTTTTTCCTGCCTCTGCCTTTCAGCTACCCAGTTGGGGTCTCTTAATTCCTTCAAATATTCGCCTGAGAGTACTTCATTCCCTGTGCCAGGTTCTCCTAATACTTTCTCAAAAATATTCAATACACTCTACGTTTTTCAGTCACCAGACAGTTGTCTTTCCCTTATCATACATCTATGTTGTCCATTCTTAATCATCCATTCATGGTACTTACTTGCAGTTCACCTTGGTGGTGGTTCACAGGCACATCTCCTGTGTTCTGGTTAACAAAAAGATTCTGTACACTTTGCAGATGAGTATCTCCTTTACTGCCACTTTGCTTATTTCTGCCTCTTGTCTTTGTCCAACAGGTTCATCTTATTTGACCCTCTTTTACTCTGGGTAATTTGGGATTTTGGTCTGTCTTTCTAAGGGCACTGGCTCTTATTGTGAAACTATTTTTTTTTCCCTTTCTGAGATTTTGTATTTTATAACACTTTTTTCTATTCTTTTCTTTCACTTTTCTTCTATAGATTTTTTTTTTTCCTATTAGGACTCCTTTTTCTCATTCTGTTCTTGAATTTTGGTTTAATACAGTCCTTTTAATTTAGGCTTCCTTCCTTCTCAATTAGCTCATAACTAAAAAATAAAAATAGTTTAAAAAAATAATCAGGAAATCCTAACTATACAATTTCTAATCTTAATCCAGCATGTCGACTGACTGTGGGTTAATGATACAAAGAGCAGTATCATCTTATTAAAATCCGAGCTCACATAGCTTCATTTACCACATGGGGCTCATACAGCATTGGCTGCCCAACTGAGTTTTCTTTAAGAACCTTTTCACTCAAGAATTATGAAACAGCATATGTCAGGATGGAGGATTATATTCCCACATGAAGCAAGGACTGCAAAAATATTTAGGAACTAATCATCTCATGCACACCTGCGGACAGAAATTTCTCTCCCAGATGCATGTGCTTGGCTAATGGAATGCTTGTTTCTGAGTGAGCACATAAACAGATTTCAACTACACTCATTCCTTTGAAAAGTGCTTTTTTTGTGTGTGTGGTACAACATCTGACTTACAGATTTTTTTGACGTACAGAGGACCATTAGAAACTCAACCGTTCTTTGTAAAAGTGGCCTACCTGTGGGTTTTGTTTTGTATTTAGTTACAATACTTATGATTTTAGTCTAACTGCTGATTTATTCAACTCAGAATTGCAGATTCTACTGATTATTTTGGGGAAGATAAAAGGTAAAGCCATATTTTGGCTCTCATTCTTTTCCTTTCAGCAATAGCTTGCATGCTAGCAATTCCAGTGAACTCTCTGTGCCTCTTGTGAAGATACAATCTGTTAAGTACTCATCACTCTCTCCATCAACCAGCACCCAAATTACTTGTTCTGTGTAATTTCCTCCTACCTTATAAGCACTGACATTTTCTACATCTTTTTAAACTTAGGAGTGATTTTCTAAGGAAAAGAGTAATTTCTGGTGTCATTTCAGCTACTTGCAAACTAAACATTAAGAGGTCCCTCTACCACTAGCAATAAGATAAACAATGTGACCTTGGAAACATTTTTGTCAAGAGAATCTTGATGGTTAGTTCATGAATCCTTAAGATCCAAGTGATTCTGATAAGGTTTTTCAACATTTATTGCTATTTCAGGTCTCTGTTACAAGTGGGACATCCTAGTTTGTTATTCTGTCTTTTTATCTCTCACATGAATAAATTACAGGGTTCTGCTTCTTATCACAGAAAACATTCCACTGATCATCTGGGGAACACAAAATGTTTTTTTCAGTCTATAAATTATTCTTATAGAAAATCTCATAACTAGCAAGACAGTTGGTTTTGTTTTGAGTTTTGTGTGTGCCTTTTTTGACAGCATTTGTCTAAAATAATCACATGTGGTCTATCAAATTTTAGTTTTGTCATTAGAGCTGTCAGTCTTTCATAAAACATAACTTTAAACATATATGCATACACACAATAAACCCTTTGCAGTGTCTTGGCCAATGAGTGTGAATGACAAATATACCTGGCTGTCCTCCTATGGTGTTTTCTTACTGTTCATTGGCAGAAAAAGTGATTTCATGGTAGAAGGTCGGAAAATGACCTCTTGTAATGATGAAATTTGCATAAATAAATGCTGATTGCACAAAACGAATAATGTGCAGTGAGTATCATCACAATAAGTTGTCTCCTACTGACACAGAGTCTAAGTTAGAAGCATACAATTATGCAAATCAAACTAATGCCAGTTTCTCATTACTGTCGTGGTGGAGGCAAACACATATCCTCCATAGACAGCTTGATGCTGGGACACAAGCCAAAATGTTTGGTTTTGCTGACACAGCAACTGAGTCAACAAAAATAGGATATAATAGTAATACATCAGAGGAATCCATATCAGGACAGACCTGAAACTTAATGGACTGTGAATCTTTTGTCTGCAGAGAGGCCTTTCACTGGTATTGACCCATAGTATGCCTGCTTCCACTTTTGCCAATTTTACAGAAATAGATTACAGAAGCAATTGCTTTTTGGAACTGAAATGTCTGCAAAACAGTCTATTAGCTTTCCTTATAGCAGATGAGATGACATTTATAAATACTTAAATAATGTCATGTATCCCACGTTTAAAAACTTCCCAGAATAATTCACAGGCTGCTTGTGGTTGCTTGATCTAATGTTTATGTGAAGTCTCGTTATGACACCACCGGGATTTTCAAACAATGCCACTTTTCTTGTGCCATCTTAAAAATATTCAGACAAAGATATTCTATTTTTCTTTTTTAAAAAAAGAATTGCAGCAGCAATGATCATTACTATGAGGGACTGAATATAAAAAGAGGTTGATAGCTCCTCTCAGAGTGGTGCTAACTCTTGAGAACAAGTACAGCATTGGTACTGTGAGCCACTGAAGAAGAATCTAGTGCTCTACCACTTCAATTTCTCACCCTTTTTATTCAAGTAATTACTACTCGTTTGAGCTCATCTGCATGTTTGCCTTCCATATTACATGCTGGCATGAAATTCAGAAATATCAGGTTAAGACTGATACCACAGTTTGAATTTAACACCACGCAATGCACACACAGTTCCAACAGAGGAGTTTGCTGCTCCAACAAAATTCAGCATTAGGAGACATCTTAGAAATATGACTTGGCTCAAAGACAAATTGGAAGGTACTCCACTTGACTTTAAACAAAGGGGAAAAAAACCCAACATAAAAACACCACCACACAAAACCAACAGTCATTTTATAAAACAATCAGATCAGCTAACATCAACTGAAATATATTGTATTCTGTGAAAGCAGCCTCCTCCTTGGAAGAGTCACTCTAAACTACCCAGCATGTACACAAATTTACCTTAAATTTCAGCTGCAGATAATCTCCTGAGACTGAGCAATCATCCACATCTGTAAGAACTGACAGTTTAAACACCTCTGAAACTCTTCCTGAGGTAAGACCTCTCCATTGTTATTACCACTGCTGCTGCAGTCACAGCACCAACAGTTGAAAAAATATTTAATAGAGACAAAGGAGTCTCTTCCATGTTATTTCAGGTTACCTGTACAGGTTCTGCTTCATGAAGAGACAAAACAGGTCCTTCCTTTTACACCTGCTTCTTGCTAATGCATTAGCAATTCCAGTAAAGCACACTGGGAGTGCTGATGAAGCCAGAAGGTTGGCACAACTGTGCATAGCTGCCTTTGGAGGCAAAGATGTCCTGCTGGACATCACTTTTTAAGAAATCAGTTAAGTGACAGAAGATTGGGATACTTCCTTGCTGATAAAAGTTTGGTCACTTCTGAGTTGCTCCTCGAATCAGAGAAGTTACACATTGACCTTTCAAAATACTGTTGGTTTGCTTTGGGAATATCAAATTGCATTCAATGACAGATATTTAAGAAAAAATCTCATGAAAGAAGGACACCTTTCAGAAGAAAAATACAGAATATTTTAAACCCTCTTCATGCATCATACTTCTTTGAACTCACTCAAAATTAACACTGTGCTGTATTATCCAACTATGACTAAGGACAGGCTTTCTCCAGAGCAAATTATTTTCAGCAAGATGATTCATCATACATTTACTGCTCTGTTACTGATGCCTCATTTTATGGTTGCAATTCCAGAAAAGCAGAGCTATATGTGAAAATATATAAACATCCAGTTCCTCAGCCTTTCTTCAGCTGTGAGTCCACAGTTTAATGGGTTTCATCTCAAATGGAGAGCTAGAACATATAAAGTCCAAGTTAAAAATTTATTACAAACTTTTGCAAAAATGGAAACTTTGTTTGATGAGGGACAATATTATTCATATTAGCAACAGAATTTTATCACAGTAGGTGTGTATCTGTGCTCCCCATCAATCATTTTTCTAACTGCTGCCAATTCCAAGAAACTGACAAGGAATTTCCAAGAGATTTTCTAAATATTTCAAGAAGCCAGGTTGCTAAGCAAGTACTCCTGCGAAGGAACCAATATTAAAGGAAACCTTCATATACATCCTAATTTCAGGAAAAGTTTCAAAGTTAATCCTACATTTTTCTGACCCTGAAGACAACCAAAGAGCTCTAGGAGAGCAGGGTTCATAGGCTGCGCCTGCAGCCCTGGGCAGGTGCAGTCTTTGGTGCACCCAGCAATCTGTTCCTGCCAGTGCTGGATCTCACAGGTCCACTAAGGTTTCTCTCCTAGCCATATAAAAAAAGTGGCCCCGGGGTATTTCTTTATTCTGTTAGACAGCTTCATAGCAGAGATTTTATTATGGCAATTTCCACCTGTTCTCAGAAGTTTTGAAGCCTCCTCACAGAACCCATACTTTTCTTTATTTTCATGCCATCAGTTTAAAACTGTCACATTTTACCGTGGGTTATAATAAAGTTTATAATAGAGCACGCATACTGCAATTTTCTCTTGTTAGGGTATGGACATGTCATCACTTGCATCTACTGCCTCTTTTTCACAGCAACTTCTGCTCTCCCCTTTCAAATCTGTTTTCCTCAATTCAATGGCATTGAATGGCCAAGAGGATTTCAAAGATGTTCAGGCAGTAAAGTCAGAGAGAAACTAAAGCTGGAGAGAAACTAAAAGGAGACTTGGGTTTACTTAACAGGAAAGTAGCATTTATGAGGCTTCTGGTGGATGCCATATCCTTTATATCCCCCCAAAAATGCTTTCTGACATCTCAAGCTTACAATAGACATGTACAGCTAGCTAACCTTTATCAGCGAATCCATAATAAAAGATAGCAGTCTGAAACAGTAAAAAGTAACAGCCACTGAGATGGATAGCTGCAGCTAAAATGTAGTTTCATCGGGACACTTAGTGCAAAGAACTGCAGATTCATGTCAGGCGGGCGTAAGTACCCCCTTCAAAGCTCACTGCTGCTAACACCCGGCACACAGATGACCTGCCTTCAGACTATATGTTACAGTATTGATTTTCATAGTTTCAGAACAACAGGAAAAGCCAAATGAAAGTTTCTTTGCAGAATACTAAAAGTAATTTACGTTCTTCTTTTGATTCCATCTCTGTATTTTGCTTTATGGTTCACAGTACAAGTGCTTATTTTAAAAATTCATTCGTGACTCAGAAAGAAAGCACAGAGTTGAAGATCTTTGGGAGTACAGAGCAAGAAATGAGCCACAAAATGAAATGAAACAAAACAAAAATGCCTTAGAATTTAGTGGTAAGTCATTACACAGCAAAGTTTGTATTTTAAACACAGACACACTGGTTGTTCTGGTAGCTTATAATGTCATAAATCTAGCAGCAACATGAAGAGGAAAATATGTTGTGAAGATACTCTTATTACAACATGATAACATTGGCTTCTTATGGCCTGTGTTCCTGAAGTCTACCTATAATAGTTTTCCTATGTATAATAAAATCATGGTTTTAAGATTCTTCAGGGTTATGGCCACAGGGCTTGCCTAAGTGATATAAATGCTAACACCCTTCTCATGCAGCTCTATGCTTCCAGTACCACACACTTAGTTTGAGCACAGAGTTTTCCTTCTCTCTTTTAAAGTAGAAATTATAACAGAAGGGGCACAGCAGTTCCTCACTGCAAAATGCCTACAGGTGTCAAAAGGTCCTGTCTGCCTCTGCCTCTCCACCAGGAAGTCACTGAAGCTCTGTGTTGGACAAAGGCAATCAAATAATGGGACTTGGGAATTAAATCTGAGCTGCCTGGTAAACACAGTTTTATTCAGGATTATTATTTCAGGCTATTTCAAGAGTCAGCCAAATGTAACCTAATTTGCTACAGTTGCTTTACAGTTTCAAACATTCCTTCATTCTCATGACACTTACTTTATTTGTATTTAATTGTACTTATGGTGCTTTGGGGTCTTTGTTTTTAAATAAAAACATAATACAGTCTTTGGATGTCACCAGCTAGAATAACGTCTCATGTCATGATAACAACCCAGTCTCCCTTAAATGCTTACAATTACTCCAAGAGCTGAGACTGTATATACAAGTGTGTGTTTCCTCTGCCTAGCACCCGACGCCTGATTTGTTGCAATAACAGAGCCAATTATATTTTATAGCCAATGACTGGCTGCCATCTCTGAGCATAAAGATGACTTTTCAAAAGACAAAACATTTGAGGACAATTTTGCCCAGCAGTTCTCAAAAGACTGTTCAGTGTGTTGATCTGTCAGCAGCTTTTGCTGGGTGGACCTTACAGAACAAACTAAAAACTCCAGAAGAGTGAACATGCAACTTCTCTTGAAGCTCCTAACAGACAGCGTTAATGAAAAATTGTGGTTTAAGGTAAAAAGGTGTGAGATTTTCCCTCAGTTCCTGCTTGCAATGGCAGACAATTGTACATTAATCTCCTTGTCTGCACAAGCTAACATTTTTACAGCTCTTCTTTTTCTGATGGCTTAGTCAGTCTTTAGCACTCAGAAACACTCAAATCCATTACCCCCACTTCTGCACACCACAGAGATCTACACAATACCTTCAGAACATGTTCACAGAAACTGAAACTTCTCGCAGTTCCAGGCGAGACACTGCTCATGACCCACCACACTCTTCTCATACACTTCCTTCTGCTGACAGCCTCCCACTCCCCTGCTCCTCATCTCCCTTTTCTCTCTGGCTGTCCTGCTGGCCTGGCATCAAGGAGTTGATTCCATGGCCTACAGCCACAGAGCCCGATGAAAAGCCTGAGCTGACCCCACACCTGGTCACCACTGAAGTTGCTCTGCTGTGCTCGTGCCCTGTCCCACCTCACTGCCCCCTCCTGTCATCCTTCCTCTCTCTGCCCGCAGGGTTCACCTGGCCATGCAGGGAGCCAAAGCAGCTCAACAAGACAGAAGAAAACCAGCTCAGTAAACTCTCTAAATAGCTTTCTGGCATTAGAGCAAGCTGCCTCAGCTCACTTAGGGATTCAGAGGGGCTGGGGAAAGAGGTAAGGCCACATGCCAGGGAGGACAGCAGGACCTGTCCGTGCCAGCGCTGTGACACTGCCTCTGCCCACAGCTGTGTCTAAGGATACTTCACTGGGGAGTTTATTTCTTCTTTTTCAGACCTGATAAAAAGTTCAAATAAAGCCTGTTAATTTTTCTCAGAACATTCGTTTCTCTGGAGTACTCCAGAACACTTTTCCTTTTCTAACAGCACGCAATTGTTGGATTTCTGTAGATTTGGCCATTACAGCCAATTCAGCATCTGAGAACAGAATGAGGGAGAGTAAGCCCACGCCAAAAGCCTCTTGGAGAAGTTTTTTGATTTACAGACTTATATGGCAAGCTGTGATGGTATGGGATGTTATTTTGCCATCTAGTCAACTCTACTAATGAGGACAGTGTCCTCACAGCAACCATTTAAAAAACCAATTCACATGTTTTGTGCCAAACTAAATTATTTTGATCAATAAAAAGAAAGAATACAGCTATTAGCAGAAAAATATTTTCATAAAGCGGCCCCTCCCCAATGATCCTTCAGCCTTTACCCACACATGAGATTTACTGAATACCCTCCAGAGCTAATCCAGGAACTCAATAACTAATGGATACTAAAAATCATGGACTCAATAAAGACATTAGTTTTATGGCCCATTACAGGACTCTTACTGTACATCCTACTGATCTCCCTCCACGCACTGGTGCTAAATCGCAGTTTCTGTCTCCACTCCACAGGAATTCTCTCCAGCTAACACTCATCCATACAAAAACCCCTTTCTTTCAAGCTGTCAAATCAATTAACAAAATTAAGTTACACTAAAAACAATTGTTTCTGTCATTAGCTGGGATTTTACTGCTTCTACAATCATAGTTCCACAGCTACGTTAACTTAGTCAAAAGAAATGGTGTCTCAAAAGGAGATTTTTCATAGTTTTTCTCTTCCTACACAATTTCTTCTTTGCACTTGTACCACAAAATTCAGTTGCTGTGGATAAAAGCTACAGGAGAAGATAGGACAGTTCTCAACAGCCCTGCCTGGCCAGGGAAGGAGATGTGGAAACAGACAGCTGGTCAGAGCAGCCAGAGAGCACCCTGAGCCAGGGAAGGGAAAGGAAGCTCAAAGCAGGCGACACAGTGACCACGGTGATACTGCAGCCCTCCCACCGCATGGCAGCCACTTGGAATGCTGAGGACAGCATAACCCACACCACCCTCTTTGGCTGCTTTCCCCACTGAGCTGGCTCAGAAATAAATGACATGAGTGCCCACTGAGAAGGACTGTTGGACAGACTTGGATACTCAAAGTAATGCCTTCTTCTCTAAATGCCAGCCTTTCATACATTTCAAACAAAGTTTATTTTGCACATCCACTCAATTCAAATTTCAAGCTGTTCTACATACAATTCTTTCTATGCAGTGCCTCAACCAAAAAATTGTCTTGATTATGACATTAGCTCTCCAGCTTAGCCATCAAGCTAAGCTAGCCATGGTCTTTCAAGTTAAAATCCAGAATCCTTTTTTTAACAGCTGTATCATGAAAGGACCACGTGAAGTCCTTCAGTAATACATACTGATAGGGTTGAAACATGCACAAAAATATTTTAAAAGAGAGCAGGAGGGAAAACAGAAGGGAATGTAATTTTAGGATACTAATTTCAGTTGTGCAAGGAAATAAGAAAATCTAAATTATTTTATCTAATTAAAAGGTATTTGTCTGAAAGTATCACTCCTGGGTGATGAAATCATGGCCAAAGCGTATCAGATCATAATATATTGGCAAAATCTGTGTCTAATCACATAGGCAGGACCACTATCTGATCTGCAACATTCAGATAAATCTTTCAAAGGTCAAGTTGTATTTTGTAAAAAACTTGCTGGAAAACATCTAATAAACCCTGAAAGATCAGAGGTGGCATAAATATAATTGTCGCTCCTTTTCTTACAGGTCCAAAAAAAAAATCTCTTCATTGAAAGGAAATATCTAACTGATATATGTATACTGGTGTCACTGTGATTGCAGAACAATTAAGGAAATTGTTGGTGTTGTCCATCCCCACTTCTGTGAATAATTACACAAACATTTAATTTTTAGCATTTTGTTCATGATAGAGGAACTACTGACTTGTGAGTTCAGCATATAAACAGAGATAAGAACAATCTTTTCAAGAATAGGGCCTAAAAGGTTTTTTTTTCATAATTTTGGTCCAACTAACAAAAAAAATAAATAAAGAGTACTAAGTAGCAAGCTATAAGCAAGCTATTGGAAATCCAACCTTTTGGTAATAAAATATTGTTAATGCCCTAATGCCTCTCCCTCTCAACATTCTTCTCCTCTAGGGAGGAAGCAGAGGCCACAGAACAAAATATTTTGCATGTTAAAACTACTTAGGGACAGAGAATTTTATCCTTTCACTACTTTCTCAGACATCACATGCAAGTACACCTACAGCATTTTCAAATGGAAGTTATGAACAGCTTTTTCAGCTTGGAAGTCTGGGAAGTGCATTGCCTAAAACCAGTTTAGAAATTATTCACAATAAAGCCAATATATTGTCACAAGGAGAATTAGCATCAACAGAGCTTTAAGGCTAGACTTGGTGCCACTCTGGTTAAAAATATTTTTTTACTGCTCTAAAAGTCTCAAGAAGCATCCAAGCATATCTTTCAACACCTACAGCCAGCATGCTCTCAGAATATTACTGGGAGCACTGACTTCTTGACAGCAACACTGAGAAGAGCAACATCAGAATGACCTTTTGTAAGATAATATATTGCACCCTTCATCATCATCCTCACTGCTGGAATTTCTCTCAGATGATGCGTCAAAGTAATGAGCCTGCATTTCCACATAGCCATGTTTTCAAGCAAGTTAGTTAAATTATTTAAAATAAAAAACAAATTTAAAATTTCAGAGAAAGAAACAGATCAAGTACAAGTGCTAACCAAAGCACTGAATGATCATATTTGTATGATGTGCAGTGCATCATTATTCAAATAATTTCCTTGCTGGACAAGCACTCTGAAGAGGTGGCACTATAATCGGCATAATTCAAACTACTATTGATGAAAGCTTGACATGATATACAAAATCCAAGCTGGGATCCTGAGATGGAGGGAAGAAAGAAACAGACACAGAAAGAGAACAAGTACTACCTTTTTTTTTTTTCAAAATAGAACTGATTTGGTTATGTAGGTATAATTTCTGTCTTTTGAACTACACTGGTAATCAAAGTATAGACTTAGACACAATAACAAAAACTAGCAGAAAAAGAATATCTCAGCCCTGTACTGCCTCTTCCTCCCTCAGTACTTTCACTCTTCTCTCTACCAGCTTTCACAATCACCTGAATTCTTCTTCCTGACTCATATGACCATGTGTTAGTCAGTTTTCATTAAACTTACTTCTTCTTGCTATTCCCATGGTCCATTACTCTCTGCCTGGTTCCTGTGAAGTAATGATGAGTCAATAGGGAAAGAGGAAATAAGCAATCAAAATTAGAACTGCAGGCACATGATGAGCATCATTAAGAGCTCACTTCTTCCTCTTGCTCTCCTGACAACTCTGTTACTTTCTCAGGCTCTAATTTCACTGGATGATCAAGACAACACATATTTATATTTAGTTAGCACTCGGGCCACTGAGTCCTGAAGATCTCTGACTCCATTCATTTCAGTCCTTCTTAGAATTCATATTAATTTCACTCATCTCCCTGCACAGTTTCCCAACCATCCCATTGCAATGAAAGGAAAAAAAGGAAAAAACAGTATCTCTTCCACAGTTGTTCCACATGCATAATGAAGAATTAAAGATCTCTTACGGCAGAGAAAGGTCAAAAGAAGGAGAATGGCCTCGCTCTGTTTATAATATTCATTTAATACTCTCAACTCTAGGATCTGAGACACTACCTAGCAGTCTATGCTCTGGAAATTACATATATTTAACAAGTGTCATAAAATACTGTGACTGCCATGGAGCAGGGACTGAAACCAAGAGCTTCCTCTCTTCCTGGCAACATCCAAATCCCTAGGTTACACAGCTATGATCTCCTAGGCTCCCTTTTATTCAGTCAGTCTTTTAACCCCTTTTTTTGTGGTTTTGTTGGGTTGTTTCAGGGTTTGGGTTTTTTACTTAATGTAACAGTCTTATTAGGTCTCTGTCTCCGGAATACCATGCAGTCTGTAAGTGTTAAGTTACAGGTATGTAAAAAGTCAGACTCACACCCTGCATATATGCATTAACCAGGGATATACTGTTTAAAAGGGAGTAAGTGACCATCCTAAAAGGGAAAATGCATCTTTTAAAAGCATAGTCGTATATCTTAAAGCTAGTATTCCAAGTTGTGAAAACTATGTGAAAAGAGGTGTTTGATACGTACTCAGCATTACTCAATTCCCTTATTGGTCACTTTGTACGAGTTCTTGTTCCCCCTGCAACCCTCTTAGGACCTGTCTGACTCCACAGCAACACTGAATTTGGGTACTTTCTTAGAAGACTCTAGCTAAGAGGATCTAAATGGTTAATTGCATTTCAGCTTGAGTGTTTTGCTGCTCTGTCTTCTGCTATATTATATCTGCTTCTGCTCTATTGTTCTGCCTATACTTAATTCTTTTGTGGTTTTATTGTTATTTAACAATTTGTACTTCTGGATGACACTATGTCAGATGAAAGATGCTGAAGTCCTTGCCTCAATGAAATTATTGCAAATTTAACCTAGGAAGCTTGAAAAGTAGCTGAGAAAATACACTGAAAGGATAAACAAAGATTGTAAGGAAAATAAACTTGAACTTGAGCCGCAGATTTTAGTTCCACAACTTAACACTATGACTTGAGTGCAGTTCTTCTTGATTTATAACAGTATAGGAAAGATCAAGATATCATCTTATAAAGGCCTTTTGGGGCAATACTTCTAGGACCCAAAAGCAGTTCAGGATTTTGCCTCATTAACATCCATTCTAAATAGAAGATCTTGGCAGTACGTCATAAATAGAAAATTACCTGTAGTCGCTCGTGTGTCTGTTTTTCAAAACAGCCTGACAGCTGCAGCAAGAATGCTGATCCATTTGACACACTGCATATTAAGTTGGTCAGCTAAATATATGAACCATGAAACACTGATGCCTGTTAAAAGAAGCAAGTGCTTCAAATTAATCAGCTGAAATCCAAAATACTGTACTTTATTGTATTAACACTTTAAAAATAACAGCCATTATTTCTAGTCAATCCTTCCATGCAAATAGAAAATGTCATTAGCCATGTTTTGGCCGGGTTGTCTAATTTCTACAGCTAAGGTGGCAAAAAGGTTATTACAAGTAATAGCAAATTTAAAGTTTTATTAGCAGTAAACTGCAGAAGCTAATGGTGATGCCAACACTAGATAAAATCATTGTCACAGTTAATTTTGAACTCTTTATTTCAAACTTAATAATAGGAAACTCAATGGAGAGGATATTACACGGCCCATATCACTCATGAGTGCCGCAGGCCTGAGTAACTTGTTATTTTGCTCATGAGTGAAATAAAATGCAGATTATACTGCCTGCTATCAGGGGCACTGCTTTAATTGAGGGTGCATGCATGGTGATGAAGGAGTACCAAGTAGGTTTCATTTTCTCAAATGTTAGAGGAATGATCTTTGTGGTTCTCACTGTGACTTGTCAAATCTCCTCTCCGTTACTGTTTCATTTTTAAAGTTCTTTCTGTTCCTTCTTAGATCTTAAAGAGTGGTTAGATATGTTTCTCGCTTTTGTCAGGGATTACCTGAAACTGCTCCTGTAACATTCTTGTGCCTGTAAACCTCTGCTGTTCATTTGCTTCACAAGGAGAAAACAATGGTGTATCTGTACCTTAGTCAGACTTAATCACACATGCCAGCCAACATAAACTACTGCTCCACCCTGAGATATCCTCAGAATCAGAAATAAATAATACAAGATGTACTCCTCCTCCTTACCTTAGATTTATTCAGAAAATAGGTGTTTCCAAGAACTGATAGCACATGAGAACTTCTATTAGTCTCCTAAAGCAGATTTCTATTCAACCATTTATTGTTCTAATGCACTGAATGCCACAAATCACAATGTTCCCCATCTGGATTTGGGAAAGTTTTCTTCATAATTATCTGATAGCTAACTTTTCCTTTTTATATCCTGTACTACTAGCTAGGAAGGTCTGGCTTCTAATCAGACTACATTTTTCCAATACTTGCTAAACCTTGCAACTTCTTTTCTTCAGCCAAAACTACCCATGTTTAACAAATCAGTTACTCACCTACCACTGAAATCAACAGAAGGATTTTTACTGATCATAGCAGGCTTTAGGTGAGGTCTTTAAATATAAAGAGCTGTTTTTCCTTTTTATTTATGAATGTGTAATAGAACACAATGTCCTACACCTTTTAATCAACCGTAGTCAAGACTATCACTGTTGCACTTCTAGGCAATTGCTGATAGCATTCTTGCACGAGTACTAAAGATGTATTTATCAGCATTCATTATCAAGCTCCATAACCAGCACAGAATTAACAAGAAGTAAAAGCAGCATTGTATGTTTGACAAATTGAAATCCTGACAAAAGGTAACTGTAAGCACAATGCACTGCCATGTGAGATGTTCTGACGAGCGTTTTTCTCAGTACTACAGCTAAATTAGTGTGGTGTTCCACAGAAGCTGATTTAGTCAGCCAGAAAAGAGACAGTAGCTGCAATTGTAACATTGCATTGCTCAGCGTAGATGTATTTTGAAGGACCATTTCTGATATGCTGAGCATAAAAAATGAGGTGCTGAGCTAATGAATTAATTTTTTTTTAGTTTCAGAGTTTTTACTCAAACTATTTCTCTAGTGCAACTGATAGGAGAATTTAGTGATCAAATCCCACACAATACCAATACTGTAATAGCTACTTCCTACATCTCTGGGAGCCTATGTTAAGCCACTAAGTAATTAAGTGCAATCAATCCTTGATAGCTAAATTAGTCCTAAAATTACAATTCAGATTTCTCCTGAAATAACTATTATAAAACTATTTTTACAGAGGAAACTATTTAAAGCCCTGTACTAAAGAGACCACTAAGGATTTTCTAGAACCCAGCACATGTGCATTGACCCAGGCTGACCATTATCCTTCTAAATAAAATCTTAACATTTATAATGGCACGAAGGACCATCTGTTGTAGCCTTACCACAAAGACTCTCTGGCAAATGCCAGGGACAGAATGGGTGCATGCTCCATCTTTCCTAAAGAATACTCTTTCTCTCCCCATGGTGTGTAGGAGATGACAAAGAAGATGGCTCCTTTTCAAAATGTCTTTCCTCAAAAAGGAGACAAGACATTGACACACTGGAAATCAAAATTTTTCCATCTTCAAAAAGGGACCGAACAGAGTTTAAGAGGTTACCATAGTTTCATCTCCTTAAATTAAGAAGAGAGAATTTAGTCAAGAAAAGATTTAATCCATTGTTAAGAGTTCATTTTACTTTTCTTTGGTGACATGTGCTTTTCTTTGGTGACAGGGGCTTCATGCTTGCAGTGCTTCATTTCTCTTGGGACCTATTGTAGGCTTCAAAAGATAAAAGAAACCTATTGTTCTGTGAGCCACTGAACAACGTAAAATCATATTGTAGTATAAGTTTCTTTGACAGGTTGACCTCAGGAAGAGATTTTAGTTATTTCTTTTCATTTTCTTTACTGTGGCTTTGGTGAATTAGGCTAGGATATTGATTTGGTGGCAGCACTGAAATAATAATAGCTTTTAATTTCAAAGATGACTGTTTGTCTTATTACATGTCTGTTTCTGAAGAGTTACATGAGAATTTAAGCCTTACTACCTTAAACCTTACATCTGCTTCCCACTTCCAGGCCTAATAAAGTGTTTCAATTTGCTTTTCCAATTTTTTTTTTAATCTCACCTAAACATGTGCTCAAGCAGAGGGCTGCAGATCATTTCCTCTTAGTTCTGACTTGATTCAAAGCACTTGCCATATGCATCTATTCAGGACCAAACACACTGTCCCCAGCTTTTACCAAAAGGTTCAGAGTCTTGGTCATCAAAATACACATGAAATGCTTAACAGAATTTCCCAACCATCTTTGATCTGTATGCAACTCAGAATGTGGATGAGGGGAGAGAACAGAAAACACAGAATATTACCAAGGCAGGATTTAGAAATACGAGGAAAAATTCTGGGGGTAATATCCAAGCACTCTGATTCCTGTGTTTGCATTAAAAGCAAAAGCAGAAGTTATTTTTTTCAAAATTCCTCAAAGTATTTCATACTGCCATTTATAAAATTGAAAGCCCTAAATTGAACTCAGAGACTAATTCCAACTAAACATGGAAATACTATACAGCTTTCACCAAACATTTCCACTCCTTCTTTAGAAATATTTTCTTATTTTGTATTATATTTATGACAGCTATGTAGCACAATTTTTTTAAATTATAAAGGCTGTCTTTCTTACAAGGACCCTATGCTAACTGGAAAAATCATCAAAAACGCAGGACATCTAAGAGAATAAAAAGAAACCAGCAAACAAAACAAAAACCACAGTTCACTGGTAAAAGCACTGAAATTTTTTTTCTGGCAAGGGTACTTCTATTCACTCTTTTTCAGGAATTGACTTTATCCATATATGAATGGAAGGATTACTAACAACAAAAATGCTCACAAAGATCTGCAAGTTGGGAGCAAAAGAAGACATGAAAGGGACATCAGATTTTCTGATGGCAACTATTGCCTTTAAATGCAAATAAAATCCAGATACATACATTTATTATTTGTTATTGATTTTATTTATTATTAATATTGCTATATAATATTTGTAAGCAAGGAATTATGATAGATAAAATGTTCAGAGTTGTAACTGATTTTGGACTGGAAGCATTTTTCTTATATTTTTCTGTTCAGAAGAAACAAAAAAGGCAAGATACTTAAAATATTAGCATTACTTGTATTCAAATTTGTTAAAGGTGTCTGTCTTATCTTTCAATTGTAAGTACAAATTATTCCTGGTGGACATTTATTAAATATTTTAATCTACTAGAAGAGGTAAAAAGAGAACTCTTTCTGTAGTTATATAGGAATACTATAAAATAGATTTCACAACCATTTCTTCAATCAATGCCTAATTTACTGACTACAGTGAATATTTTATACCATTAAAAACAGGGGAATATGTTTAAATGTTTATATCTCTATTTCAGTTAAGTTCAATGTGTATTATGATAACTTTTTTAGCCTGAGGTACTTCGACTGCATAGGAAAAGAAAGTTTATTTTTATTTTATCACTATAGTTCTTCTGTATCTTTTTGCATTAATATTAAACATAACTGTCCCAGTTTTCTCTCTACTATTTTCTACTTGCCAGTTTCAGACTAATAAGCTAGGATTTGGGGACCGCTAGAGGGTTATATGAGCATTCTGCTGAATTTTAAGTCAAGTTAGTCATATGAATCTTAACTATCATGTGTAGGAAACTGATATCTCCCTAAGAACTCCCTTGTGATAGAAACAAAAAGGAAAAGTCAAAAGAAAATTTTCTGTTCACAGATCATGAAAGCCTTTCAGTTTTTGACAGCAAGATTTTACTATTTACTGCCTTAAGTTACTTAATGTGTTTTGAGTAAAATAAATATACCCTTCAAAAAAATAAAACAAACAAATAAAAAAGCAAAAACAAAAGATTGGGAAAAGAAAGAATCATTATCACATCCATTCTTCAGTTGAGAAACCAGGGCAGAAAGTTCGGGGGATCTCAATAACCATGCAAATGTGCAGGAACAGAGCTGAACCCTAAATCCCACATCTCACATTTAAACTTGGCCCACACTTGTAGACATGGCCAAAATATCCCTGAATTACTGGGGGGAAAAAAAATCTAACTTTGCAATGAAACACAGGGGTTTGGTTTAAGCTCTAATGTCAATGAACAATTAAGTGGCAACTGTTTAAAGCAAGATGTGCACAGATTCTGGGAACTCGTGGCATTCATACACTTTCCAGAATCCTGTCTTACTGTGTTGAGCAGCAGCTGACCAAAATGGCCAGATTTCCTCTGTTCTCACTAACAGTCTTCGCAGTCCATTAATTTGTTGAAGTAATCTTCAGCGTTAGACATCTAAGTTCTTTACAGTCAATTAGAATACCCTCTGATTACAAAACTACATAATTTTATTCTCTGCTAACCAAACCGTTTCTGAGCTTTCAGAATGCTGTGCCTTCACAGCAACAGGCACTGCTGAATTTCAGCTTCTCTCAGACTTAAAAGTATCTATTTTATTCAGTCATCAGCCCCTGGGTAACATTTGGGGATTGGAATCCTAACAAGTAAGAGGCTGATCTTGCTATCCAGTCTGGTCATTATCACATCCTTTGTCAAGAACCAAAAAATCACTGATTCATGCTCTGATTTCCAGGCAGGACTGGTTCTACTCAGACATCAATGATGTCCAATTCTGTGGCAGTTTCAATCACAGCTATCCATCTAATATCCAGGGAAAAAACAACAACAAAAAAAAAAAAAAAAAAAAAAAAAAACAAAAAAACAACAACCCAGTTTTGCTGCTAACACAGTCCTTAAGTGCTGCTCTCTGCAAGGTGTCCAGACCTGGATTCATCTTCAAGTGACTCTCATCTGTGCTCAGATACAGCAGTTGACCTCTTGGCAGTGAAATATCAGGGAGTCAGCATAAACGATGCTCAGACACTCACTTAGTGGAAACTCAAATCATTTGTCATGATGGAGGAGTCCCTGTGCATTGCTGCAAGTTCCAAATGAACCAAGGTCAAGAGTCATCACCCCTCAGCCCATTTCAAAGGGTGCCTTCAATTACCTTTGATGCACGACTTTGCTCCTCCTCAGATCTGCACTAGATGCCATTTAAATTTAGCATGCCTTTTTTTCAAAAACAGTTTGCTGTCTTTAAACTTCTAAGGGGATTGGACCACTATCATTTAAATCACTGGTTTTTTGGTTTTTTTTTTAACAGTTCTGCCTGTTTTCAGTTGTCCATTGCAATTTCTGAATGACAACATTTAATGGTTAATTATGACTATCCCTCACTCTAACCTGTCTAAGCCACCATCAGGTCTCAATCCTCAGCTTTTTTCTACCTTCCATGTTGAGCTCCACAGCAAATCTGGAAATACACTGCCTTAGAGCTTAGATAAACTTCGTATTTTCAAGTATGACATGGGCGGTATTAATTGCATACAAACATGGGAGATAAGAAACGGAATCTCAAGAAAAAGGTCATTCAAAGAAAGCAATACAATCAAACAACTAATTTTTTCATCTATTGAGTTTAGCAATACTAGGTAATATGAAAGCTTATTAAAAATTCAGCATTTGACCAATTTTTAAAGACCGCCTTTTCCACCCATTTCTGTTTCCTTCTAACTAAGGTAAACTTCAATGTGAATTTTAGTCACTCCTCCCATTTTCTCCCCCTCTCAAAAAAGGAGAGTTAGAGTAAGGGAAAGCAACTCCTATGCCCACAGATCTTTTACATAATAGGACAGAATGAGAAGGACTAATAGCAGTGAAATTCCATTAGGAACAGTCAATCTCAGCAAGACATAAATGCTGACAAGTCATGATTTAAGCTTCAATGCCAAGCCAAAATACCTAAAGAAGTGCTTTTGCCAGGATATCATCTTGATGGTGCTGGGCGAGTCAGATGCCCTAAAAAAGGCTAAGAGTATGCTACTGCAGCATGAAGTGCCTGGCCTACATGTGCAGAGCAGCTTTTGCTGTCTTAAACTGGGAAGTAGAGAAGGAATTGACTCTGAACTCTTACCTTAACTGGACAGAATGTAACCCAAAAAAAACCAAACAAAGCAACCAAAGGAATGCAAAATTAGCAATGGTAACTCATGCAAGAGGAATGCACAACCAACCTCCAAAAATAGAAAGAACATGTGCAAATATTGGTGGCAACATTGAAGGACAAGTTCTTGGTCTCCAGGAAACACAAATTCAGAGTAATTTGAGCTATTAATCTGCATATTTAGATAATGGGCGTTAAATAAAGTCACTACTGCACAGAAAGATATGCCTACACAATGTCCCAGAGAAAGCTACATCTAAAAAATGCCAAAGACCTTTCTCTGTTTAAAAAGGGTTATTTATTAGTTTGCTTTAAATACTGTCATTGGGGCTGTTTCTTGGCTCTTCCAATTGATGTCAGGATAGGTGAGGAGCAGAAGGAAGTTTTAAGATTATGGATTGAGCCACAGAATAGCCAAGAAACCTTTGGGATCCTTGCAGGACAGAAAAATTACAGATATGTCAAGAAGGGAGACTGAGTAAGACCTAGCCAGACCCTGTGACTTCAAAAGTTGAAGCCCAGAGTGCATTGACAAATACGTATTTTTTCCTCTCTCCACAGATACGCCTTTCTAAGAACCATGGTATATCACAAAGGCTCACCCCATCATTCTGCTTTATGGGAGACTGGAAACCAGCACAACCTGATTCCACTTCTCACTTACTGTGCTCTTCACAAGGCAGCAGCAGAACACTAAGTTTAGTTTCATCCAAAAGTAAACTTTGACAAAAATAAAAATCCTCTGAGTGTTTCGGCCTCCTTTTAAGTACTAAGTTTAAAAGAGGCTATAGAGTTCTCCAGGCATAATATATAGTATGCTGTAAGTATTTTCACTACAAAATTCAGTCACCCCAACAATGAGATATTGAAAAAACACTTCCAAACAAAAATTTTATCCTTTCTTCATATGGAAGAAAAAGCTATATGCTTACACAATAATAGAAATAAGTAAAATTTAATTCATAAATATGAATTTTGAAGGATTAATTCCCAACTCCTCTAGGTTGACTTACTCCTCGGGAATTTCTTCCCAACAATACATTCAATGTTATAAAAATTGCTCTCTTGCTATATTATTTTCACAGAGTGCTTTCATGTAATTTCTCCAATGGGTTTTTCAGAATTTTTTTAAAAAACAAAAAAAACCTTCCATATCTCCTTTTTACACACACTTCAAAATTAATGTAAGCCGTTTTTCTTAATGCTAGCTGTTCTTGTAGTTTTGTCTTCCTGAACACATTTTATGTACTACAATTATCAGAAGAATTAAAAGTCATCTGGAAAGCAGACTTTCAGCCTCATGATTTTGATTCCAAAACACAGACCCTAATGCATGCTTTCATTTTGCAAGCAAAAATACTAGCAAATCCTTTATCCTCTACATTCAACATCTCTCCTAGCTGACAGCTCGACCTTATGCTGCCTTTTCAGTCAATTAATAGCTTTGCTAACTTTCCTTACGTCTTCTTTCCCACACACAGAGGACACAGTCATAAGGTTCCTGCATCTGATTCACATCTTTAGTGGTTTTTGAAGCAGTGTTCAACACACTGTCCTGAATGGACCTCAGAAAACACCATGGTTGTTCTCAAAAGAAAATGCATTCTAAATTGTACAAACAAGTACATCCTAAATAGGATTTCATGACTAAGAGTAGAAAGTGAACTGACTGAAAGATATTTCCTACACCAAATCAGTTTTTCTGCTGGTCCTAGGCTTTTTGATCGGCAATTATTGAATAGGGATGTTGAACTCTATTCTGAAGAGTCTTGTAGCCAGCATGTTTTGTGATGATCAGAGCAATTGCATCAAAATAGAAAAAAACTTGTAAAATTTGAAAGGGTTTTTTGTGTGTGGAGAAACTCTGGATGAAACACCAAAAATCTATAGACTGAAGAAGTAGCTCATAAAACACAATAAGCTTCTCTCAGAATAGCTGGGACTCACAGAACAGTGGAATTGAACTGGAAATCTCAGGTGATTATTTCTCCTAAAGAATACTTAGTACAACTTGACTGGAGGTTTGAAACAGAAATTTATACTATTTGTTTGTTTTCGTTGAAATGTTTTAATAAACAATGAGATAAAATCACTATTATACAAATAAGAAGAACAAACTACATCCATGACATGGCTTGCCTGTGTTTCAAATGCAAATATTATTAAGATAATAATAAAATTTTATAACAAATGTCAGAACATTTCCAACATGTGAAACTTGGAATATGGATCTGCATCACAGTAGCATTCTGTGGGTTTATTTCAAGACTTCTTGCACAGAATAAACAATACTTGTATTGGCAGACTTCATTAGCCAAGTGACAATGGTCATTTGTGGTATTGTATATTTCAAGATCCAAATGTTAACACTATTACATTAGACAGAAAAAAATATAGTTTTGTATAGAAGCAGATGTTTCCCAAAGATACAATTTTACCTAAATACAACTGTGTCATTTCCACCATGTTTGAAGGTTAAGTGGAAACTGTTTTCAACATCTTTAGCAAGAATTGCTCCTCCACAGTTTTCCTCTCCCTGTATCTGAATGTAATTCATATCATAACCTAATATAAATTGTAAATCATGCTGTTTCCGACAGAACCATGATGAATACACATTCAAATAAAAGAAAAAAGTGGTGGAGCAATATAGTCCCTGGAATTTAACACCCTGCGGTCAGAAGGTCACATATGTTAGGTTTCTTATTTATATCCCTATTAAAAGCTCTGATCTGTGGGAAGCAGGGTAGAAGCAATATGACTCATTTTACAAATAAAGAATGTATTGTTGTACTGTACATGTTTTGTTTCTGGGCACTTAATGATAACAGTGCATGAACGGCAAGTGACTATAATAAGTGGAAAAAAGATCTTCATTGGAAAACATAAATATTTGTTCCTACTACTACTCTGGTAAGTGCTTCATTAAGAGCATAACAAAATACGTATTTTATGAATGAGTCATGCAAATTAATACTCTTCATATTTTTTTCTGGCTTCTATGTACCTCTGGGCATCAAATTATACATAGGCTGACCAGATATTTTGACTGCATTTACGCTGAACAAGCAGCATATTAAAGAAGGAAGAATAAGGATTTTATGTACATTGCATTCTTCAAAATAGTGAGTTATTCTGATCTACAGATTAATCCAGGTAATTTGAAAACAATGTGGCAAGCCTTTATTCACTACATAAGCATTACCCATAAAACTCAGCAAAAACCACATTGTGGCTAAGTATTTGTGCCAAATAATTTGACCTGCGATATTAGTATTTTTCTGCTGTGCAACACATAGGAACATAGAAAAGTGACATACTGACAGTTTTGTATCAGCAAGGTATTAATTTCCACTCCAATAATTTTTCTTTGAGACTTAATAAAAAAACACATATTCTTAATGATCCAGATGTTGTGCAATAAAAATTAAAAATTGTACAGAACAGAAGACAGACAAACAATAAAGTGTTGAGCATTTACAAAAACAAAACAAAATAACAAAAAACCAAACCAACCAAAAATGCTGGACTCTTTTTAATGAGTGGAAAGACTTGTTTGAGAATTTGGGGGTTAGTTGTTTTGGTTTCAAACTGTTTTGAGGCAAGTGTTCTACCTCTGGTCTAAGATAGTGAAAAATTTTTACATGTCACTGTTACATGTACCCAGATCCATAAATACCTACACAGACTTGTCATAGCCAAAAGTCTTTCCACTGTTGTTTTGGAGGTTTGTTGCTTTTTTTTTTTTTAATATTGGCAATGGAGGCTGAGGAAGTGGGGTTTTTTTCCTTGCAGTTTCATACCATAGCTGTGAATGTGCTTGGATGTTTGATAGGACAGCATTACCTTGGTTATGGTTTCTTCTTTCTGGCATAAATATATTCCCTTTGAGCATATTCCTTTTTTAGTTGCAATAAAAAGTGTGAGTCTTATTGTTTGTTTGTTTTCTTTAGGAGAAGCAGCTGCAAAGTCATAATTATGTTCACTTCCCACATTGGCAACAAGCAAGCGTCATATTTTCATGCATTTTAAATTACCTGTAAGGATAGGCTGAGCCACTTCCACCCTGAGGTTTACAAGTTTCTCAATATCTAAACCGTATTGCTATTAAAAAGAGGGCATGTTTCATTTTTAATTATATTCAGAATATCTAACAAATCAGTTTGTAATATATTAATAAGTAAAAGTACAGCATCACTGGAAAGATACAGCACTGTAATACTGTTATCAGTTCTAATATTTTGATAAATTCAAACTTGAAACACAGCAAACACAGCTGATGATTGCTTCCTGGACTTCAGGAGGCAGTTAGTGATACTTCAGTCAACAAATGGTCTTAGAGAAAAGTAAAAGAGGGTGGAAGAAAAAGAGATTGCATGGAAAAAGAATGGTGTCAGAGACCCTGGAGAGTCAGAAATGCTGTAAAAGCTTCAGTGCTCACACTTTTTGTACACCATATACCTCCTTACACCTTCTGTTTGTCTTGCCCGCGTAAAACACTCTTTTGGAACAGGGCCCATCTCTTGACAGAGTACCTAATAAAAGTCTGTGGCCTGCCTATTCCTTTATCAAGAGCCAATAAGCAAACATCAGTATTGAAACAAAATCCTGTCACCTTTTTGACCTCAGCATCTATGCAAAATTCAGGCTCTGAGTCCTTGCTTCTCTCAAGAGGAGGAAATGATGATGGAGTCCAGAATTTCTTCAGTGCAATCTGCAGTAAATTGTATTTTAAAGCCCAATTTTCTTGAACACAACAGGAATCGAGCAGCAGGAGATAGCTTCCTTGCTCACAGCTTTGCTTTTTAGCAAGTAGTTTACGTAAAACTCTCTTTGCTTTCAGTATAACACTGCTTCTTCGGTTGCACCTGGAGCTTTCCTGCTCCTTTCCTGTGTGTGCCTGGAGTGTGTCTGCCCTTCTCATCACATGTCCTGACACCCAGTTGAAGCCAAAATCCGCCCTCAAATTGTGTTTAACTGTATTTAACTGTATCTTAGCCCAGCTAAGAAACTGCTCCAGCAGAATAATGAACAGCACTATACATGAACTGAATTTTAGGGGTTGTTTCAATATTTTCACCTATTTCTAAACACAGATGGCATTTTACTGTTCCCTTATTCAGCTTGAATAAGAGGCCGCTGTTACATTTAGCAGCTGCACCTATGTTTCTTCCTGTCCCTAACACAACCATCACAATACCACCCCAGTATTTCATTCTTCGCTGAACATTAGGATACCACCTTTACATTTTCTGCTCTACAAAGAAGAGCACATGTAGCATACACCTTTTATACTCATTTTCATAAGTGGAACAATCTTTCAAAAATGACAGGGTTTTTTCTTCTCATTTTTTTCTGTGTGCCATTAGCATACACAGAGAAGCTGGAAGCATTTTCTGAGGAACTGGAAATGGCTTTGCAGAGAACAGATCACATCTAACATAGAATATTTCCACAACCTGCCCACCAAATTATTTTTTAAATTCACTGGGAAGTAAACTGTCACCCTATATCCTACCAGATTTACACAGCTACTCAGGGCGTGTCTCCAGATTATCACCATCCTGGGTTTTCTTGCTGCAAACTGAGCACCACATCCCAAATGTGAGAGTTGTTCTGACTTGACAGACAGGCCTTACCCCTCTCAGGTACAGAGTTTTCAAATTTAGGAACTCAGACAATGGCAGAGCAACAGTGTTTGGTGAGAATCCATGATGTTGCAAAGAGAAACTAACCTTCAACCTACATGTGGAAGTCAGCCAAAATGACTATAAATCAACATACTTCACTTTTATAGGGACTTTCAGAAAAGTCAAAATGGAGCTACATTATTTATGTTTTATGGGAAGATGTATTTAATGTTCATAAATCCATTTGGATAATAACACTTCAATGCACTGATAGATGTCTCTTCTAATGTACATTACAAGAATAATCACCTACAATATATGTAACCTTTATCATTTCCATGTTGATTAGTCTTTGTCGGTTTTCAAAACCTCAATAAAACGTAACTGTTTTTCTTAAATGTTTTAACAACCCATGGATATCAGAAAAGTACTTTCTTTTTGAGCTTTGAGAATGACATGTGTGAAATGGCATCTTCAGGCTCTTGACTTCTAGTAGTTCTCAAGAGAATGGATCTGTAGTCACTTAGATAACACAGCAGGTTTTGGCAGCAGCAGTTTTAAGAAATCTGTTACAAAAGGGAGTGTCCGTGCTGATGACATCGTGCTAATCTGAAAATGACTGTTCTAACAACTATGTTAAGTCTCTGAGCTCTGGGTGCTCTGTGCTTTCCATGGTAAAGGTCTCATGAGCTGGCAAATCAGTAAGTTAATAAACACTACAACTTTAGAGACACACCTAGGGTCTAGAGAGAGGCTCGCAGAGTGCTAAAATCAGCCAGCTCTAAAGCCTGACTGAGAAGCAGCAGTTCTGCAGGCTGGGACTGTAAATAAATAAATAAATAAATAATCAAATAAATAAATAACGCCCACAGCCTTTGCAAACAGCGCACCAAGCAGAACAGCCGGTACACACCGGCTCTGGCCCTGCCTCCTGGGTGCTCATTAACTGTCATAAAAGAGGAAACTGAAATCCAAGTTTCATATAATGAATAGGAAATACAAAACACCTTTTATTGTGACCTCAGCGGTGTTGATGTCTTTAAAAGATCAGCAAGCACACCTATGGGACTGCTATTTATAAAACAGTGAAATAAGGATTATGAAGAAGGATGCTTAAATGCTGTATTTAAAATATGAGAAATATGAAATAATTTCAGTATTATAAATTGTTTCTACTTTGCGACACTATATTTGTGGCACCACTGTGGAATGCATGGTATTACCAAATAGAAAATGAAAATTACAGACAAAACCCACAATGGCAGACATTAAGAAATACTAAACTTAATCTAATTGCTTGATGAATTTTTTTAAGGCAAAAAAAGCATAAAGCTCACAGAATTTGAAGTGAAAATATACACAGTAAAACAAAAAGAGATGTTTCCATCAGAACTGGAAACCAGACAGAGAGCTTGGTCAGAACATGTATAATCTCTGCTGTCATAACAAAAAACTAATGGTGACAAGCAATCCATACCAGAAGAAATGCATTCTGTAAATATATGTCAAGAAGGATACAAACAAATCACAATTTTAAAAGGAGGACAAAATCTCTGCAGAACAGTCCAAATTGTTTCTGTGCTAGAAGTGACCCTTCCTACATCTGCTAGCAGATCTGACAGCTCCAGTTGCCAAGATAATATATCTGGCATAAGGAAGGATTTTCAGAATCATAGTAATAATCTTTTCACAACTATCAACACCCACGGAATTCATTTTTGAGATCCACACAGACAAACATAAAGGACATAGGATTCACTTATAAGTAAAATGGCATAATCTCTAGTTATGACTGATTCCATGCTAAAACCATGCTAAGACAAATTATGAGAGCATTATTAAGTACTCAAAACTAAAGAAAAATGAAGTTTGTTCCGTAATTCGACAAGTCTTGTCCACAATTTATCTTCTGGGAAAGTAAACACGTAACACTGTCTGCATGTCCATTCCTAAGAACCCTGAACCCAAAAGTTTTGAGATGTCTAGATCAGGAAACAGTTTAATCCTCTGTACAAATACTAGCTTGGTTTCTGCACACCTTTCATTACAGAAATTACTACTGGTATGATGACTTGGCTTTCTTTGACCAATACATAACAATCCTCCCTACATGTATTTCCATACATGCATTGGCATAACAGTTCTCTTGCTATCATGGTCTTAAAGCATATTTTGAGACTTTAAACAAAATCCTAAGAGCTGTGTTATATTTACAATACATCTCTCACTCCTAACAAGCCTCAGAACTTGGCTCCAATAGCTCATTCCATACACACAACCAAAATATTACCTCTCTCAGGCAAGCTGTCAATAGAATCTTTCATCAGCATGGAAACGTATGTACCTATTTTCAAACAGGATAGCCACAAAATTAATAACATTTTACTAGAGCTTTGTTTTTAAAGTAGACGTGCTTTCTTCAAAATGGTACTAGTCCATTTCTAAGATAAAAGGTCAGCATTCATAATCTGATTTTAAGACAGGTCTTTAATTAATAAGAAACCCAACCAATCAAAATAAAAACCAGCAAAAAAACCCCAAAATGCCATTAATTATCTAGAGTCTGAAATTTTTTCCGTCTTTACTGTGACTTGTACTGTAAATCCAGATGTACCTTCAGACACATATAAAGTCAGCTTATTTTCAGTAAGACTGCTTTTTAAGACCATGCCTTTGTCTTATGCTTCCTAGTGTTCCCAGACTAGAACATACAACAGGAAGAAGCAGTTCCTTTACAATGCAAAAGCTCAAGAGCCTGAGGACTCCATACAAGAAGAAAACCAGCAAATCATGCTACTTTAGTGCAGATATGTCATGAAGAATCAGAACCAAACTTAACTAAATAAAGTCTCCTCAGGGACTGATAAATTAGGTAGATAACACTAGTTATGTTCTGGCAGACTGTGCTGGAAAAGGCTACCAGCAAGATGCTAACACAGCGGAGACGGTGCCACTCATCTTGGCCAAGGCAGGCTTATTTTCATTATTCTGCTTAGACTAGACTTGACACAAGGAAAGAGGGGAAGCTAAGTGATGACCAAGACAGCCTTGAATACTTCTAGTGTGCAAAATGTCTGTGCCAGAGGAAGTTTCTGAACAATGACAAATTATGACAATGGAATATATCCAGTACCAAGACTCGACGACAGACAGTCTGAAGCTATTAAACAGACATTTTCAGGCACATTAGGAGTTTGAAGGGATATTCTGTGACCTTAGGAGAACTAAGAAGGTCGCAGAAAAACTCAGCATTTTACTAATGATTAAATACGAAACGGCCTTCCAAGAACTTTTAATATCATAAAGCAAGAAACAAATGAACACAAGTCTCTAAAAGAGGCATTTAAGTTATTATCATGCAGACCTTAAAACTGCTTAACATGAGATCAGTCTATTTCAAATTCAATTAATATACAGGCCCCTTCAAAATTAAGACTTTTCAAAAACCCTAAGCGACGCGCGATCTACCATACCATGAACTCTTCCCAATTTCAGCAGCTAATTTGCTGATCTATCACAATTTCTTAAGACACAAAGAATAATTTCCAGTAATGGATCTCAAATGCTATTTTCAAGAACCTACATAGTGTGGATGATCACCAAGCTGGTTTTCTACAAGTAAATCTGCATAGATGAAGATCTTCAAGTGCTTGATATTTACCATCCTTCCATTAAAACACATGTGAGTGGAAAACATGACACAGGAAAGACAGGAGAAGAAACAGCAGCTTAGAGACACAAAAAAGCTTACGTGTAAACACCAGGAAAGATTTAACAATAGTGCAGTTCTTCAAGCCACTCTAAACTGGCGATATAGTTACAAGCGGGGAAACTGATGAAGTTAGGGTAACTTGTATTCTTTCAGGGAAGTCCTAAGTTCTCCCATGGGAACTCCAAGCTCTTTGATGACTTCTGTAAAGGCTACAATGAGGCCCATACACCTTCAGCCTGTAATACCTGCACATGCAGAGTGCTGCTATTGAAAGAAGCATTACTGTGGGCAAAAACAAAGGCTGTGAGCATTCTTTTTCATCTGAATGTAAAAAGCAAAAATTAATAAAATATGTGAACTCTTTCATAACTTCCATGGAAACAAGCATGCAGTATTCTCCTCAAAGAAACAGTAAAAAACCTTTGTGGCACAGAATCCAGCACAAATCCTTTACCATTTCATATGCGTATCTCTGCCTGTATTTGCAGAGCATGCTCTTGTGTTAGTCTTAAAAAGCAATGCACGTGACAGAAACATACAGAGACTAAGTTTCTTTTAAAAAATTCAAATCTTATCTATGCAGAGATTCTTTAAATGAAATATAATTCTGAATTCTTCTTCTGTTTTGGGAGAGTTCACTGAAGATTTAGAGCCAAAAAACCAGCATGGAAATTATTAAACTGAAACAAAATTGCACTACATTGCCTGTCACAATAATTATAATTATAATTGAGGTAGTGTAAGAGTAACTAGCATTAGGCTCTTCTATAAATTAAAATATTCTGAGGAAATAAGTCACAGAATACCATGGATTCTTTCTGCAGAAAAAACCTCTTTACACAAAAACACAGAATAAGAAATGCAGAGATACAGCCCAGAAAGATTAAGATATTCCAAATTCATGGAAACCAAATTCAAACCTAACAGAATAAACATCAGTGGGATAAAACCATATAAAAGTTAATTTTGTCCCAGTAGCGTACAGTGGGAAAAGACAGCACTGACTATTTCAATGTATTTCTCTGAAATAACAGAGCTCCCTGACACCAAAGGAGGGACAGATGCAGGTACCTTTTCTTCTCCAATGTACCTTTCAGTAAAGAAGCTGATTTATGTCATGTCTGCTTTCCAGAAACAGATATAAACACAAGAGCTACGGACGAGACAAAGGCAACATACACATACAGCAAGGTAACTCTGAGCTCATCATGCTTTTCGATCCCCAAAGACTGCATTACCTGAACATACATGACAACAGGATATAAGGGGAATAGAAGATCATTGTAAAGCTATAGTGACAGATTCACCTGATAAAACAGAGATGAACATGGGTCACTGGCCATCAGACAGATGAAAAACATTCATACCAGCAGCTAAACTTACAAGAAATACCTGAGTTTTGGGAACTTTGACTGCAAAATTATGCTATATCCTGAAGATATCTGTTAAGAATAAACTACATTAGAAAGCTAAAACAGTGATCACCAAGCAGAATCTGGGCAACTTCACATACCTAAGGAAGTATTAATGAGATGCACCAAAAACTGAGAAATTGCTGTTAAGAGTAAAATGTAGATACAATTAAATCTAATCACCTTGAAGTGTGTTACAGACATCAGACTAAAGATTTTAAAAGTAATTCAAACTTTGAAATCTGTACTCAGATATGAATGTTCAAATAATGTAAAGTGCTTCCATTTAGAAACTGAGATAAAAAGAACCCACTAGCACAGAGGGTACTTGAGAGTGACTTACAGATCACACACATTCACAGTGAGCTACTCTCATGAACGTGTTTGCAGAGCACACACTAGAAGGGCGTTTATAGTAACTAAGATTTTAGATCTAAATTTAAGAATATGTTTATTGTTATTCAAAGTTAAGTTATTCATTACTCAGTCGACATACTACTGCAGACAATATTCTCTCACTTCCTCTGGGTTTTCTTTAATCTTATCTGGATTTCTTTCTGTGTATTTCTGAGCAATCAAAACTTATAAGCTTGATATCTCTTGAGTTAAAAACATCCCTAGTGTTCCTGCTGTTCCTTTTGTATATATTCTTTCTTTTAGTAAGTCTCCAAACCAAGGTTTAAAGAAAAAAATCAAATAACTTTATTTCAATCAGAAAGAATCAGCAATTTGATTCCTTCCAATGTATTAAGCAAACATACCTCTTAAGACACCAATTGATCCATGCTGGTGTTAATAAGGATAGCCCAAAACTTAATGTTAGACATTCCTTCAGTAGGTGTGCAAATTCAGGACTATGGTAAGGAAGTGAAAGTCAAGAGCATTTAGCTCATCTTTAAATAAGCAAAATTATTCAAAAAACTTTATTTAAATTATATACCAAAAGAGACCTAAATATACTCACAAGACATTCATAAATTGAACTGTTGAGGAATTTTCTGACTAAACTGAAAATGACAATCTGTCAAAATTTAAAGTGTTTTCAGAAATTTCACCGATTCAACAAACTTTCATCAGTGCACTGGCAGAGTACCCACCAGGGCCTGGCTGGCACCTGGCTGGGACCAAGTCTCCTGCAGCTCTGGCCAGCCATGTTAAGTGAGGTTTTCTTAGAATCAGGGGATTGAAAGTCCTCAGAGCCCTACAGGAAAGTGCCAAAACCCTGAACTGAAGTTAAGCTGAAGCATCAGAGACTCCAGACTGAAGACTGTGAGTCAGGAGCCTGGACAGTGGGATATGCCAGCCCCAACACCAACTCAGCTCTTCCTGCACCTGAAGCAATGCAGAGTGAGGCCCCGAGAGCCCCAGCTGAATTCACTGCTGTCAGAGCTTTCAGATTTCACGTGCCAGTCCTGGAAGCCTTGGCTTTCCAGCTGTGCTGGTAACCCAGGCTGCAACTGCACAAACACATGAATTCACTGGGAAATTTCTTTACCACAGGCATGCCATTTTTTTAGTTATGTTTTTAAAACGTAAGTCATGTCTTTGAATACATCATGACTCCATATCGTGGTATAAGGATATTTGTATTAAACGAGCCAGCTCAGGAATTGCTAAGCAATATAGCCATGGTGCCACTAGCTGACCATGCCTTAAACACCATCTTCCTGGATGCAATTTATTCTGCTGCATAACCATGAAGTGGTTAACTGCTCTAACACTGATTTGACCAACTCACTGCTTCATCTGGACTGGATTTCTCTCTCTTGCTAATTAACAGAGTGTAACTAAACCAAGAATACATCACACTTAGCAGTAAAGGCAAAACCTTGATGTATAAAGGTGAGGCTATTTTTTTTTTTTTTTGACAGAATAAAAATACAGATGGAAAAAGCATGGAATTTTCAGACAGGTGTGAGGGGAAATGAATAGTAGCTGCACTATTTAGTGCAGAGAAAATATATATGATGTGTCAACACATGGCAAAGTGTGAAGAATGTACGCCTGCACGTATAAAAAATGTATGTATTCACAGTACTAAGCAATTTGCAGTTAAAGGAGTGGCTATTGTAGTATCTGTTAAATCCATAAGAAAATCCCCAGTTGCTGTAAGGTTTGGTTAAATTTTAACTTCCAATTAGTCTGTAAAGATACTCCTCCCAATCCTACCAATTTATTTATTGTCAAGAAGGAATCATAGCCTTATGATTATATACTGTGGGACCACTGTGAGTGCTCTAAGTACTTCTGCTTTCCTAGTAGAATGATTTACAGGTCTTGCTTAGGACTTGAAATTAGTCTTTATCAATGAGACAAATAACAGGAATGGAGAAATTCCCTAAAAAATCCATTAATTAGTCTATGGAAAAAAGAATGGCATTGCATAATATCAAACAGAATTTCCTACTTAGCCCATGCTACTACTGTACATTTTCTAAAAAATCATACATTTAAATCACTATAGCAATATAAAACTTGACATCTTTTTCAGATTGGAAAGTTGGGAGCACTATAGTAGTGTCTGGGATTTAAGACTATTTTATTATTTTAGGCAGGTAAGGTCTGGGTGTTGGTTCTGTTTGATTGAGTTGTTTTGTTTGTTCTTCCACTTTATTATTTCCTAGGACCCTAAAAGAGTGACTGCTTGACAGAGGCACTTGGTTCTGGGCACTTGCTTTCCCTCATTATCTCTGAAGAGAAAAAAAATACCTCTTTTGTTCCCCTTATCGCTTCACTACCTTATCCAAATACTCATTTCTCTTTTAAGAAGGAAAAGACAACTGAAATCATGCAGAAACTATGCCTTATATATTAAGAAAAACATTATCATTCAGGCAAAGTGCTAAGTACTCAGATAATAAAACAGAATAATTCTATTTCTAGGGTTTTCCATTTCATGTTTTTTCATTTTCAGCTTAACTTGAGCAATTTAAGACAGACTTTTGTGACATAAAAGAAACATTTTCTGCACAAAACTTTCAGATTATATTACAAATAATTTATCTGCATTCAATTGTGATGTTTTCTACAATATCATTAGCAAAAAATAAAATAAATGGTGACATTTCAGATGGTGTGAACCAACAGAGCTCTTCTGACTCTCATGGAGTTCTGCCAATTTCCACATTGGCTGACAGTTAGGACTTTAAACTTATATCATAAAATTAGAAAGAAATAAATTTCAAATTCTCTCTCCCTAAATAATGAAATCCCAAAGAAAGAAAAAGCCTTCTATCCAAACAATTTTAAAAGAATGTGATAAATTATATCTATTTGCCAGTAACTGCATCTGAGATACATTACTGGCAAGGTATTGAAGTCAGAGGTGAAAAATTTGTATTGTAATAAATGCAGTGAGGGTTTTTGGTTTGAGAAATATTTTTTTTAAACCTGATTATTTTATTAATTTTTCCTTTCTTCTTGTCCATAATGAAGTGAAAATTCTATATTCCCATGAAACACACACAATTGTTTTCTTTTCTCATCCCTGTCCATATGGTATGAAAATCTTGGATCCAAAACATTCTCTCATGAGTGAGGGTAAATGCCTGATCATTACTTTGAGCATATGGTAGCATTTTTTATTGTTCTTCTATTTATAAATAATTTTTTAGCATTTATTAAATTATATAGAACATATATAGAGCAATTGTTCATATACAGAGCAATCAGGCATTCTGTGTGCTCTGTTTCACCAAATTGCACAGGTATAACAATCATTAGAGTCACCTGCAGCAACAGCATATGGGAACTGTTCAAAATAAACTGTATTATACAATCTTAATTCCTTATTACATTTTTAAACAGGCAATATAATAATTTTGATTTCCAGTTTCAAAATATTTCAATACGTCAATATTTCAAGCAAACACTGTATCTGTTTTCAATGCATGATATGTGCAAGACTTCTCCACCAGCTCTGCTCTGTGTCACTTATCCTCTCCTGAGCTCATCACCTTTCACAGGACAGTACCTGGCCCAAGAATAATGAACCTTGGTGTGGTAAAGATCCAGGTGGCCAAAGGCTACCAAAACAACAAGCTGCATCCTACAATACACTGAAACAATAACAAAGGAGAAAACCTCTTTGGTCACCTATCCGTAAACCAGCAAGTCCAAGTTGTGTTTTACTTAAAAAGCGTATCAGGACTTCTCTTCAAGGGTTCTCTAGTCAAACTGGTAGACAAATAACTTCAGGGCTTTGTGCGAAGGCTTTGAGGGGATGCCATGTAAACCCTCAAATCAAGTGACATTTGTTAAATGCAAGCGACAGAAGCATCATATCATAATCTGGAACGATGACAAACAGGGTTACTGCACATCATTAATAATTAGGCACCTGCTTTAACAGGAAACGACTCCTTGGTTTCTTCTCCTTGCTACAGTCAATATAAAGACTCTAGTGGGCCCCTCCCTTGGAGCTTTTTGGCTCTCAACTGGTGGTAAAGGAACCTGGGGCACAGGGTAGCCAGCTGAATTAGATGGATCACATTGGGCTGTGTGAATTTTCCCTTTACATACAAAAATTTATAGATTTTAATTTAAAGAGCAGCTGCCTATTTTTTTTTTTTTTTAATCAGGCAGAAGGCGAGAGAAATGGTTAATGGCAATGGTTTGGGAAAAGCAATTTTGATGCTGCAGGCAAAATTGTCAGCTCATCTAAACCAACATAGCACTTACTCTTTCAGAGAGCTCTGCAGACTTGTGAAAGCCCAGAATCTGGCTCTGTACACAGCTAGGAAAAACTATGATTAACAGTTAATCTGGGAAGATAGCTATCCGGAAGAAGAAGTGCCTGTAGAGAAGGCAGATCCACTTTAGGTAAATTCTAAATTGTTTAGCTTTAAGACGAATGTGTTCAACATTTCTAGCACGGAGAACCATGCAGTGGTTTTGGGGCTGTCCTTCCACGGCACTTTTCTAGATACGTTCAAAGTGTAAGTTCATTCACAAGAACAGCTTTTGCCTGATGGATTTCATGGGTTGCCATTCTGCATCTATGCCTAAGCAAACAGTGCTACAAAGTAAGAATTTTCATAGGCTCAATCACACTCAAAGCAAAGCATCAGAACCTGTATATATGCAAAATGGGAATACACCCATGTCTTTATTTTTGCAGTTCTTGTGTAAGTACTGCACATTAAAATGCAAAGACACAGATTTTCTGTACAGGATGACCCAAGCAAATTTCACCAGAGAAGGAAAAAGTCTCTGTAAGTAAAATGTGTTAGTCAGGTATAACTAGGGAACACAGTGCACTTAACCCCCCTCTCCCAAATCCTCATCTGCTCTCCACAACAATGCAACGGCATCAAATCAAACTAAGTAACCTAGAAAGCTATGTTCCACCCCTAATTTCCATCTTTTTTTCCTCGAGTTAAATTCATGCCCTTGGGAAGTATATTTCCACACCTAAAGAACAACAATTTCAGGAGGCATATTACACATAAGCAACAAAGATGTTGGCAACCATCTCCAATCACAATGGAAAGAAAATGAGTTAGCTCTTTGAAATAACATTTTTTTAAAAAAAATAAAACAAAACCAGTTGATTTTTCCAAAGGCCCACAGCAATTTCAGGGTAGCTGCCATCAAGAAGAGTCAGACAGGCTGTCAGAAAGTAAATGTACCTTCTGGCTGTGAAGATTGCTGGTCCCTAAGGAAGCCATGACTCCAAAGTTATTTGTATTTAAGAAATCCTTCATTATTATCTTTCATTAAACAGCAATCTATCATCATAACATAACTGTGCAAGTCCTTCGTAGTAATAATTCATATTACTGAATCTCAGAAGCAAAAACCTCCAGTATCAAGATAAGTTTTACAGGGTGATTTTCTCAAGAGCTTAGTTCACTGGTTTGATATCTGCAAGCCAGAGCTATTTAGGTTTACACTCACTGTCTGACATGTTGAAGATTTTATTGCATTCAGAAACTGGCAGAGTACATACTTCGAAAAATGTGCAAGAGACAAGTGGAGAGTGTGTTGGCAGATGCTTCTTAGTTCATTTAAGGTTACAAGAACAGCACTTAGACATCTCAGTCAAGTATGAAGAATTCCTAACTTTCAATTCAGGCAAGTATTAGGAATGACCAAATGTAAAAGTCTTGAGAAAGAAACTTCTTTTTCTTTTTAAGGATGGGATTTTTTTCTCATCCTGTTGTGCTTTAAATCTCCATTTCTTGCTAAAGTCCACTGCAGTTCTATGCATAAATTCTAAATATTCAAATAATCTTACTAAGAGGTAATTATGTTAACCACATTAGAGCTGGCACAGGAAAGGAAGGGAAATGGCTGTAAATAATCTTCTCAAATTATAAACAATTGCTATTACTGCTAAAGTACTACCTAAACATTTTGATTTTTGCAAAGAGTTGTGCAGCATTTTGACAAGGACAAGTTCCCCCTTAGGTTTTGTGAGAATTTTTTTCTTGTAAGCAGGCCAAAATATACCACACAAATATTGCCCCTCTTTGGTACAGAAATTCAGCAACACACAGCTCACGTCTTGGACAGATCCTGGAGACGCAGAGGAGCGTGAAAATGAAAAGTAATGAGGGTGGGGAGGAAGGAAACATTCCAAACTTTTCAAGCTTCAAGAAATGTTAAGTTTGGGTCCGGTTCAAGTTTTCGGTGAAGATTTAACTCAGTTTTTATTTTCTTCAAAATGCCTGAGCACCCTCAGGGAGTATTCTCTTCCTAGAGAGCTCTTGGAAAACCATATTTTTTCACTGACAAAAGGATCAGCAAATGAACCCTGATGCCAAAAGTTAGAAGTTAAACCAGTTACTGTGGCAAGTCCCATTCCCATGTTTGTCCCTCAAAAAGGCTTTTTTTCTTTAAAAGGATTTTAAGAGATTATGCAGAACTTGTATATTTAGTGATACCTCATACTTCCAAATGAAAGTGACACTTTTCTATTATGCTACATGCAATGAAGCAAAAATTACTTCTCTATGCTTTAGTTTCAAAGAATCTTACACACTGAAGTTGTTCCTTTAAAACATATTTTCTAAAGACATTTACAGCTAGAAATGTGCTGCTGATCCAAAACATCAAGAAAAGGAACAGAGGAAGAGGGAGGATCTCTGAATAATTTAAAGCAGCCTCCTCATTCAAAAGTCATTCTCTTTTTAATCTCTCACACTTTGTAGCCAGAGACTTTATGCTGGGTTCTGGCAGAAAGTCAGGAAACAATATATCTGCAGCTTTAGAACAGGATGAAAAGAAACAACAAAAGGACAGGAGACCCACTACAAGCTGTACTTCTACATAAAGTTTGTTTTCCAGATATTTGTCTGCATCCACAGGTAGAGTCCACTGCTTGAGGGCAGAATTTCTCTCCACCACATACCCTCTCTATCTACACAGGGCATGAGTATGCGTGTACATGCATGTGCATGAGGACACCCAGTCTGCTGTGCTAGAACAGATGTCTTTGATTAACCATTGAGATTTGTGTTATTTTTTATAATGAGTTCTACTGGAACAAGGAATTGAAGGAAAATAAATTATCTGCGTCATTAACAAAGACAACAATTAAAAAACAATTGAGCCAGGCCAAAATTCCCCTATCCAGAATTTATGAAAACAGGTTTTACTCTAACAAATTCTAATACTTCCTCTTTTTTTCATAATCACTTTTCAAGAGTCCAGAAAGGCCCATTTTACAGGATCTCTTAATGAATCCAATAAAAGAAGCCACTTGTCTTGAAGAAATACTTCACAAGGATCCTTGGATGAATCAGATAATTTGGAGAAGAAAAACAATGTTCCCAGACATTGTCAGTTTGGAAGATGAATGCATAAAACTCATCCAGTACTAGCAGTGCATTAAAATATTGACTGTTTGAACCCTGAAGTCCAAAAGTATTCTCAAATCTTGGCATACTATTTACCATTTACGAAGGATTTTTTTGTGCTCCCCTGCTTCCCCCTCCATTTTCCTCTTCTTCCACAATATTTTTAAATGAAATTCATATGAACAAAAGTAATATCACAACCACAAATTATTTTCTTTTGCTTTGAATTAGCACTCAGAACAGAGCAACATCCCATCAACGTTAAGCTTCTCAGAGACCACCAACAAACATTCATGAACCACAGTATAACAGTCACTAACACCTTCAATAATTGTTAAGAAATTCTGTTTCAGTACAGAAGTGATCAGATAATTATTTCCCAAGGAACCTAAGACTTTATTCTCAAAACTGATGCAGAAATTTTCTAAGAATAGAGACCACTTGTGTGGCCTCAACTCTATCTTCCATTAGAACTTCCAAATAACTTTGCTAAATAACCAGCTTTCAAATAACTCAGCTAATTGTGACGTTCTAAGCACACGAGTCACTTCTCACTGTCATTGTCTGTGACTACAACTAAATGCATCTCCACAGACAGCCAAAACTAATGTGAATGAAAAATGGAGGACGGGATCTCAGATATTTCTGAGACAACATAACCCTAGGTGACTACTTTTTCAAAGGCCATGCAGTGACAAATAGCATGCACTATGAGCAGTTAAACTAGTCTCTTTCCATCTGGCTTACTGTGCAAAAATTTCTGGAAATCCTTTAAATAGTAAACTAGCAAACCTTTGACATTGAATTAGCACAACTAAAGCAAGCAAATCAACTGGTATGTGTAGTACAAGCAGTTACACGCATGCCATTTCCATAACTGGGGAATACTTTTAATCTTGGAAAACGTTATCTTTCACGGTAAATTTGATAGAAATTTAACATATTAAAGTTTTAACAACACAGCAAATTCAGGGACAGCAGAATGTGGGCTGCACATCATGAATGACTATCAATCATGACACAACACCACAAAAAAAACATTAACAGGGATGTCACATGGTAGCCAGTAATGATCAAAGAGGGAGAGACAGAACTCTAAATTTCAGTTGAAATTTTCAAATAACAAGTTACCTCCAAAGCTGCATGTGACAAGGAGATATCCTGATCCAAAGGGTAATTTTGCCAGCGTGAAGTTCATTCATTGTTCCTGGATGTGCTCATCCCTTTTGCACAAAACTCTGCTGTGTGGAGAGTAGTTGAGGACTGTATTTTTGTTTTTCTATGAAAAGCAATAAGAAACAATATAAAACCACAAGTTGAAAGAATTTGAGTTTGCAGGGGATTTTGTGGCTACCTGAAATCTGAAACTGAACAAAAGACTAGAAACACTTTCAAGAGGTTTTGCATTGTACCTATTCTTGCTGAAGTCATTCCAAACACTAGAGTGGTGCACAGTCAGGCCCACAGTTGGGAAATAAAACTAAAGCAGTTGTTAAAGACTTACATAAAGAGTTAGCCCAGTCAGACTTACTCTACTACAAAAGTTCTTAGGCTATAGAATCAATAATACAATAAAAAATAATAGCTCCTTCACTTTTAGCCATGCTACTTAGCCAGACAACTCATTGTCCCATTCATCTTAAAGCACATAATTGGCTTTTCAGACCCCATCTGTTTCGTCAAAATCTAGCTAAAGATTTTTATAAATAGAACAGTAAGTTGTTAATTGTAAGCACATCCAGTGAATTTCAAAATATCTGTGTATCAAAAATTCAGAAATATTATTTATTGATTTTATATTTCTATTTAAATGATCATGGTCTTATAAGTAAAAAATAAAATCAAGCTACACTCCTGTAACAGTAGAAACATTGCCTTTTTAAGCAAATTAACATCATCTCACATTAGTGGATTCTCCTCCTCATAATCAATTTAGTCAAATAATATTGGCCACAAATTTAACAGCTTACAAACTACAAATTTTTAAAAGTAAAACCTCCAATCCATTGGAAGTATGTAGGATGGAAGGGAAGTTTATTTTTATTTTATGCTGGAAACTCACAAGTACTAAAGAAGTCATTGTGTATTCACAAGAAATTAATTTATGAAGTTTATATACTGTTTGCAAATATTCCTTTTATTAAATATAGAAGTGACTTTTCCAACCACTGTGAGAATTCCTGAAAATACTCAAGGAACTTCCACTGAAAATACTACTAGACTTTTCAATGTTGATTTGCTGAAACAACAAAATGAAGAATTTTCTCTATAATACTCTTTCTCCCCACATACCACTTTTGTGTAGAGATGATATATGGTCAGTATTTATTATTAATATTGTAATAAACATCTATGTCTAAAATGCATTAACGCACTCTTTGGGAATCTATGACTTCCAGAAATACAAAATGAACCACAACAAATAGAAGTGACATGCAAATAAAAGTCATCCTATCTTGAGAAACAGATCCATACACAACTAACCAAGTAACACAGATGCAAAGGAAATCTTTAGTTTTGTTCCCTCCTCTGGAAACACTACCCATCTACCCTTGTCAGACTGAAAAAGGTCACAATGTCCTGTGAAATCCCTCTTCATGGTCTCTGTGGAGATAACTCTCTTCCTTCCCAAGACAGGTTACTATTTCTAAACATTCACACTCTACATTATAGAAGAACTGGTGAAATTTAACTAAATTTAATCTTCATGTGTCTTTGGGACTGGAATCCATCAGCAAGATGTCAACTCTGCCCCTCAGTTAATGCATCAGTTGGTCACTATCAGGAAGGCTCTACAGATTATTCAGAGAGGAAACAAGAATAGCGAATTAATTCCATTTTGCAGTGGTGAAAATGGCTGTGTGTGAGCAAGACAAAGGAGTAGGTGATCCAGGATCTGAAAGTCACAGAGTAAACATCCAGGAGGATTATCTGTTTTCTATTATACCACTTTGAGTTGTATTATTTTAAAAGGCATTTCAATTTTGTCCAGTAACTTTTATATTGAGCAGAATAATTTATGTTTTGCTCAACAACATTTTCCCAAGAAAGCATCAGATCATGATTTGAACACATGAAGCACACAGAGACACCACTCCACTTAGTAAGTTGTTTCATGGTACAGTAAGTGCCATTTAACATTTGTCTCATTTCAGCTGCCAGTCCATCATTCTAACTACACCTTTACAATGTTCTACTTCTTCTGCACAGTGAATGCCTTCTGAATTTCTTTTTTTAAAAGATTATCCACATTAGGCTTTCTACAGCTCTTGTCATAGACATTTTCTTCACTACTGGTATAATCTTGGTAGTTCAGTATCATCTTTTACCTTTATGCATCTTCTAAGTAAGTGATTTCAAAGCAGTATAGAGTTGTCTGCTAATGGCATTTTACAGAGATTTTAAAAACTTCTCTATTTCCAGCTTGTATTTTTATGGATGACACGAGCCTCCTTATCACAACTCTGATCTAGGGGCTCACAATCAGGTGCTCACCTACAGTAACAATTTCCTCCATGAGAAGCCCCAGTTTTCAGACCTCCGTTCTCCATTCTCTCACGCTGCTCCTAGCCATAAACAGCATCAGTTGGGATTAATGCACATCTTGTTTTAGAGTTTACACTAGCAAATTATACAAAAGATTCCAGGTAATTCTCCTCATCCTGCTTCTTTTCCAGTTCGTCAGTCTTTTGTCTTCATCCTGCTTCCTTCTCAATTTGTCAGTCTTTTAGCCGTCATGTATTTCATCAGCAGTGGTAGCTCTGGGGTACAGATTTGGCTTGTGATTTGTTCCACTGTGAACTTGTCCCACCATTCTGACTGCCCAAATAATATATAGAAAAACCTGTCTATATGCATAATCAGATGCTCTTACTGGTTAAATTGTAGCAAAGCCATATGAAATTAGTCATTAAGACTGGAAATAAATTGGAGGCAGCTGTGAACCCTCATTTTTTATTTTTAATTACCAGGTGAGGAACACAAACACCTATTGGTTTTGTGGTTCTTGGATAGAGTCACATTAATAAAATTCTTTAATTTGGGAGTCCACTAGGCCTTTCCTTCAGTACCTGGTATACATTGCTCATTTTGACAGTGTATTTGTTTCACGTTTGCTTTTGAGCACATAATAATCACTTTCTCCTCTACATTCCGCTTTTGTAAATAAAGCAGAAAAAGCAGTTTTGCTTGAATAAAAGAGAAATTTTCCTCAGCAAATTTCTTTAGGCACATACAAGAAAACAGAAACATTTTTGTTCATGCCCTGAGTTTCTGTTGTACGCAGATATTTGTTTATTTAAACTAAATATTTGAAAAATTATATGTAATTAAATAACATACAACACAAGCTTAATTTTGAAACTTCTTTCTGAAGTAGTTAGGGTAAAATTAAAAGAAAAAATGGGGGATGTCAAGGCCAGAGTCACTGTATAACTCTAATCTCATTTATATAAAGAGCAAATAAAGAGATACAAAAATTTATTCCATTTATGCAAAATATGTTTTTAACACAAAAATTAGTACAAAATATGTTGTTTAATGGCCAGAGGTACTCCACAGCAGCCCTGCAATTTCACTAGATGTTAAAGTCAGTCTATGTATGTGTTCCCAATGGGTCAATGTGCCACCCCTACTTTTTCCTTCCCCTTGCCTTGTACGAGCTCCACTGCACATGGCCACGACATCAGTACAATTACCTCAAAATTATTTTCCCTGCTTTTTGGCACAGTAATTTCTCTGACAGATCAGTGTGTAGGGATGTAGCCCACTCAGCAGTAACATGACCAATACAGCAAATGCAGGGGAGCAGCAGGAGCATCTAGCTCAGAAAACAAGTGATCAACCCTTGGCAGCGTGGTCTCGGGTCAACAGGTAAGCTAAAGTTTACTGGGACTCTGCATTTGTAAGGAAGAAAAAAATTATCTGTTTTTTAAAGAGAACAGCAGAAGTATCTCCTGAATAACAAAAATGCAGGTGAGTTTCAACAAGAAAGTATAATTTCATTTAAACCCCCTTGCAGACTCCAAATGAATGAGGCTATAAAAACAAATACATTCCACCATAAAGAATTTCCTCCAAGCAATGCACACTATAAGTAAGACATGAAGAAAGATGTAGTCACTCTACAAACTAAACAACATAATCCACCTTCCAATAACACTGTCCCTGTCTCCATGGTCACCACCCTGCAGTGTCATCCCACCTGATAGGCAGCTTCAGTGCCTACATGACAAAGGCAATACTGACTTCTAGCTCCAATGCATTATCAAAACCATATGCTTTACCTTCATCCAAAACATCTCCTTCAGCTGCCTATGTTTCCTCTAAATGCTATGAACAAGCATAAGCATCAAAACTCCATTCTATCCACGAGTCTCACAAGAAAATTTTTAAAAAGCTATATGCTTTCCCCAAACAATCTCAGGACATGTGGACAGTATCTTTACTGCTGGGACTAAAATGTAGATTCCCTCACTGATCTGTATCACAAATTAATAACTCATGTTCAGTCTCCTCCATCAAAATAGCTCATAGCTACTTTTGCATCAACATTGTCTAAGAAACAAAACAAAACAAAGTCCATAACGAAAACTCAATACATATCACAGTCTAATTAACTCATTTCTTCAAACAAAAAAGTGAGAAAAAAGCCCCAACACAATGCATAAGCAAGTATTCAGAGAACACATCTCCCCTGAAGAAAATACCAGTCACAACACATTCATCAGTCCAAAGGCCACATGTGGCCTTTCCACAGCAAAAGTAAAACTATCCCTCACTGATCTAAAACACCTGGTTGTCACAAAAGATACTGAAACTTGGACATAAAATTATAAAGTATGTAAGAACTGCATAAAGATCACACTTTGAAATCAATCTTCTCCAGACTCTACTTTCTCTAAACAGTAACTTGCCAAATAGCATCAGAAATGGATAAACAAACAAAGTAGATGATCAAAGCAGAGAATTAGAGAGAGAGAGTGTGTGTGTGTGTGTGTGTGTGTGTGTGTGTGTGTGTGTTGGGCAACTGTAGGATCACAGCAGGTCTGAGAGGAAGCCTACAAATGCATAAGTAAAATACAGGAATTCCAACACAGTGCCTTCTGAACCACAGCTGTTCTAGCTTCCTTGAGCAAAATTTCATTTACTTTCATTTTTAATGCTTGTGCTGGAAGTGACAATTTCCTCAGCAAATGGCAAATAAACTGGTACAAAAAAAGGCAAGCCTGTGCACTTCAGATCTTGCCATAAAATATTTAGCTTGGAAATCCAGCATGAAACTGTCTCTGATGCAACCAAAACGTGTCAAGCAGAATTTTGTCACATTGTCAACATGCACAAACCATATCTTGCTCAAGTTTACATGGCTAATTTTATTAATTCTTTTTGCAAGCAACCTACACAATACCCTTGTTGAAGAATATGAATCTATGCCTGTACTGAGTAAGAAACATAAGGATCACAACACAGGTTGTGTCACTGCTAAAACAAACCAAGCTGCAATGGTAGAGAAGAATAAAATACCTACTTATCTTTAACAGACAACTTTACTAACTACATAGTTAATAAATAATAAATAATAGTGTGTTGGCATTACAAGAAATCAGCATAGTTAATGAGTGACATAGCACAGCTGACTAATTGTCACTTATGTACACCTCAGTCATGCTAGATCATTTTTTGATACAAAGAATGCAATAAAAATTATTTTCTTTACTACAAGATTTTCATTTATTAGGAAATTTTCTTTTATCCAGATGGTGACCTACAATCAAGAGACTTTTGCCTATTAGTGTTTCAGTTATGTTTTCACCAAATTTAGTTATATGGCATCAAACAGCTCACTCAGATCTTTTATAGGACTACAGTAAAGCACTGTCAAAGAAAGGTGCAGAGGACAATACAGTTAATTTCTGGAAGTTATTGAATGTGAAAGATCTCATTTATGAATATCAGACAGCATGAAATAATACTCAAGAGACAATACTGCAACATAAATGAAAAACAAGTTCATGATAAATTCAAGCTAGATATTGACCATAGAATTCTTCTTTGGCTATGCAGATAAGACTGCAAATAACATAATATTAGATTTTAGAATGCTTTTGTGTCACTGGCCTTGGTGACATAAAAGAGGAAAACAGCTAGGAATGAGTGCAGTATGGCATCTTACGACTGACCGATCAATTCCAAAATTACTCAAATTATCACTGCACTAAAATAAAAAAAGAAAGGAGAAAGCTAATATATTACAAAATTGTAAGAAAATGTTTTGCCAGAGCACAACAGTTAATGAAATATGGCACTTCCAGCAAGAAGCTGAGGTCTTTAACAGCATTAGTTGATATTTGCAAGTTTCTATGGTGCACAACACCTGGTGTTAAATTTGCCCAAACTGCCACTGGAAAAACAGAAATAATTTTTCTTTGGATAACATCTTCAGCTGTGTACTGTCTAAAAGAGCTTGTTATTCACCAGTTACAATGAAAAATCATCAGATTATGTATATCCTAGCAGATCTGCATTACAGAGACCATATAGTTCAGTTCAAATGCATACTCTTTCATGACACTGAAAGTTAAATATTTATTTGCAATTACTGTGCAAACATAAATTTGGGAATAACCTTTCTGTAATACATGTGAATTGAAAATTATCACAAGTATTAGCAAGTTATTACTGACAAGGAAAAAGAAGATAGTTCTTCAGCTCTTGTTTTTCCCCTAAGATGCAACTTTTTCATAATGTTAAGAACCTTTGATTGTTTCAGACAGTTAATACAAATCTTAGAACACAGATTATGTTATTATCACAGTATACTGTTGGATGAAACCGCCTATTCAAAATTCAGTTATAGATGTGAGACATCCTCATCCTAGACATAAACACCTGAATCCCCTTCACCATTTCTGGAAATTACAGTTCTTGGGGAAAAAACCTCAACCCTACAACAGTGTGATGCAACATAGTAAATATAGTAAGAGGAGACGTTTATGGAGATGCCGATTACCAGAAAGTTGTGTGGATTTTTCATACACATTTTACCAGAGTAACATAGTTATTGAGGTCAAAATCATCTACAGGTTGTGGTGTGACCAATACAAAATGGACATTACAGACCACCTTACACATGCAATTTTCCCAGAAGCTGTAGCCTATAGAGCCTGTAAATCCTTATTCAAAGCCAGAATACATAGGTTACAACATACAATTAGATCAATGTGCCTGCAACACTCTTGCATTTAAGTCATTCCCAAAAGGCTCAAGATTCCTTGGGTAGTTTCAAGTTAAAAGTAGGATGCAAGTGAAAAGAACTATCATCAGTTTAAGGAAAATCCAATTGCTGACACAACTTAAACAACCATTCTCATCCTGAGTTACATCTAAGCATGTGAACTGAAAGAAAAGTTGCATCTAATTGCAGCATTTTATTGAAACTTTTATCATCTGGAATCCATATGGGTCACAATGTCTTAATAAACAATAACACATTCTGTTTTGGTTTACTGAAAATTAACAGGGCATTTGGGAAAATATTATTATTGTAAAAGCCTGTTTCACATTTGTTTGGCAATACTAGAGCTATCTAAGTGGAAAACGAGAGAACCTCTTTCTTTTTTCCCTCTGTTGTTGATATTAGGAGAAAACAATGCAGCTGGTAACATTAATGATACCCTATATCCTCAACAAAGATGAAAGAGGTCAAACCAAGTTGTAATGGGCTTAAGCACATGAAACAGCCATACTGGATTGATTAGCTTAGTATCCAGACACGGCAAACCCATTTTTTTTAAGCAATATTCCATGCTATAGTCCAATAGGTCTGCAAAGTCTCAAGGCTTTGCATAAGGCAGTTTCCTTAATATAGTCAGCCCTAAAGCAGAATGCAATGAAGGGCTGTTTCTGGTTTTGGCCTGCCAGACTTGGAAGGAAGCAGGGAGAGGGGAGAGCAGACTGGATCATGCAGCATCTATCAGAGCATCATACTGGCTACTCTGTTATGAGCATACTGGAAGCAACCTTGTTACATAGCCCTGTTTTCAGAGATATACAATTAAAACTCCATTATAATAATGTCTTCTTGGCAAAAATGTAGCAAACAAGCCCTTTCCAAGAGGGATTTATATTTTAATTAGAGAAAAATCAGTTCAGCTGTCTTTTTGGAGAGTCAGAGGGCTGGCTAAGGAAGACAAACAAAACCAGATTTTTGGTGGTTTCTGTAGTTCTTTTGTTCTTCTTGAGGAATCAGTACCATGTCAATGTAATAACCATCATGTAATAAGATCCATACCAAGAAATGAGGACTTCATCTCACAACTGATCAACACTGTCTTTAAACATAGTTAACATTATTCGTCTGTAACTCTGTAATCCAGATCCCTGTCTTTCATCTCTTACATTTAATAAAAAAAAAAAAAAAACCAAAAACAAAAACAAACAAAAAAAAACTCCTCTATGTTCCTAAAACCTAGATTTTTGGTTTTCTTGGCCCTTCTAGGATGCTCATACCCTTGCTGTTCTCACTAGTGCTCTGGTCATCAGATCATTGTAGATGCTCAAAGGCATGAAACCTCAGTAATCCTCTCCTTTAAAATCACATGATTCCTTAGCACTGCACCATTACAGTACAGCTGATTGCACAATTGACCAATTAACCTGAGGATAACTCAAGAAAAAAGTGATATATAAGATGCAGTGGTCCAGAAGGACAATGCCAGAATTTTTCTTACATTATATACTACTGAAAATAACTTGACACAGCTCTGTTCTTGAGATACTTCCCTTTATCCTGCAAGAGAAATTCACGGCTAGTTGGATTTAAGAGCTTCAGATAAATACTACTTTGTACTTAGGACGAAAATAGGACAAGAAAAATACAGGGGACCCAGCATTCATTTTGATGTTGGTTTACCACGACTCATCCCATATCTAGAATACAATCTGTGCAGTTCATGCACCTAGACGTCCATCTATCTAGAGACCTTCTTGGAGACTATTAACAACATCCTGAAGGCACCTGAGAAACATCCTGACATTCAACTGTCCAATTTGCAACTTGCAAACAAGTTCCTCTTCCAATGGCCAAATGGTCAGGAAAGTCCATTGAGTATCAACACGGTAACCCCAAAAAAAGAAAAGGTTTGCAACAGAAACTTTTCAGGAGCTATGAATTTTCACCACTCTTTTTAAAAACACATCTTTAATGTGCTCCTGTAAGAGCAATTCAGCAAATAATTAATTTCTCTTTCAGAGAAGGCAACGTGCATAGAAAAAAAGGCACTGAGAGTGACAAGAAAGGAAATCTTCCTAGAAAAGATGAACAAACAAATTTTAATTGATAAATAGAGGAAAACCCATTATTGACATTTTAAAAAGTAACATAAAGCAGCTTCTCAGAAGTCCAACCACCATAACCTGGGTTCTCTGTTCACTGCTGAGAATCTGAAAAAAAGGGTGGGAGGTAAGGTAATATGCCTTGTAATCCTCCTTAGTAACACAGAGGTAAGAAAAAAACAAGTCAATACAAAACCTTGTAGCCCAGTACTAAGGAAAAGCTCCACCTTACTTTATTTACAAAATAGCTAAATATATTCATAGCAAAAGCTGACAAATTACAAGTAAAACTTTCAAAAATAAATGTTCATTAAAAAGTTTTAAGCTGGAGGGGTTTCTTTAATCCTTTTGTCATTTGAGCAATATGTGATCAAAGGCATTTCATTTTCCCATTCCTCAAACATTAAGTAAATATGTGGGCTTAGAAAAGAAATTCATGTAATTCATAGCAGGACAGAAAGTAGTACTTGTTACAGCAAATAATTAAAGCTAAAGTATTAGAGGTGGGAATGAGGGGCACAGAGCCTGATTTTCTAAACAAAGACATGATTAATTTTTTTCAGACTCCAAAAAAATTCCCCTAACCATTCCTCTCTATGCATCCATATGTGCCAACTTTTCATCACATTCATTATTTTTATTGGCCAGCATGTTTCCCATCTACTTAAGAATAAGCAGAGGGGAACTAATTAATCTGTTTGCTCTACTTTGGTGCTGTTCTTTCTCCAGCCCACCTGAACAATGCCACCAAAACTGTCCTGCTTCCCACAGGGGCTGAGGAGAGCCCCTCTTCCTGCACCAGCAGCAGCTGGGCTTGTGTCCAGCTGCCCTTTCCATGCAGAGCAATGAAGATGGCCTGACCAGCTGCCCTGAGCCTCCCCTGCCACTGCTGCCCACGGCCCTCGGCCCCATTTTCACTCAGCTCAGCATCCTCATTTGCACAGCTGCTCCTGCCTGCCCACAGAGGCTGTGGGTCCTCACCAGTGCCCTGCCATCCCACACTGACCTCGGGCCTGTCCCATCTCCATGGGCTGCCTCACAATTGTGGGGCCGTGCCCAACCCTGGCTGCCCAGCTGAGACTCGGTGCTGACCCTGGCCTGCAGAATGGCTTCCCACCTCGCCTCCAGAGCTGCCACCTCACCGTGAGCTTGCTGGTGGGCTTTGGGCTGTCCCTGGCTGCCCTGCTCCCTGGCTGGGGCGGTGGGACTGACCCCAGCCCCAGGCCCTGGAGAGCCCTGGCCAGTCCTGCCCAGGTCCCTCCGGCAACTCAGGGACAGCCAGGGCTGGGCTCAGGAGGAGCCACCTGGCCTCTGCCCACAGCCCAGCACCAGCCCAGGGCCACTAGGAGGATGGTGAGTCCTTCTCTCCACACAAACGTGACAGAAGAGTGGCTTTTACTGGGGGTTTGAGACTCCCTGACCAGAAAGAAAATGTTACGACAGGCTGAGCTGCCCTTGGAGAAGCACCAGCAGCTCCAGGCAGCTGTGCCCAGATGTGTACCTGCTTAAGAAAGCTCCTCCATGGTGAATGGGATTTGCCTCAGCTGCCAACTGTGCAGGCTCCTCTGTCTGATCAGGAGAGCAGAGGCAAAACAACGCTTGAAATAACACGGCACCAGAGCCAGACATGAGCCAGCCACATCTGGGTATACCCAGCCCCTTTTGTTCTGGTAATTATTTCACTTTTGCATTGCAGGAGTCCTCACGTGCTCTTAACTAGGCTCCAATTCTACTGCTCCCATACTAACAATGCCCCTCCTATTTTGACTATCGCACATAATGTTTCAGAAAACCAACACTACACAAGAGACTGTAGGAGTGTCAGAGGAACAAGACGAAATGCCAGGCTGGCAGGGCATAGCAGAGCACACACCACCAACGGGGTATTCAACCTGCAAGTCATTGATGTCCAAATGACAGATCAGATCCATAATACCCGGAAGAAAAGGGAAGAGAGATTTATTAGGACTCTATTTAGCAAGCAACTCCATACTGCACATTTCAGCAGATACTGAGACTCCTTCCATTGCACATTCAGTGCAAAACTTCAACTGTCAAAAACTTTAAACTGATGAAAATCCTACAGATTTGGGGAAAAGAGACCATCCACCTACAGTTACACTAAAGAAGTAGCCACAGAGAAGAGTGTCTAAAAACAAACCCAAAACAAGATTTTAAGAATGACTCTAAATATCATAAACACCTATTAGACCAAAGTGAGAGCAAAAAACCCAAGACATCACTAGCAAAACTCAACTGCAACTTTCACAGAAGCAATTTCACCCAAAAATAAAAGCCGGTCAGCAAGATGCAAGTGACCCAAAACGGAACAAGTCTGGATTACCAGAGAGGAGCTCACGGCAAGAGTTGTGAACATTAGGCTCAGTGAGTTTGGATATGTAACATAAGAGAGAAACAGCAGCATAATTGGGAATATAGAATGGGCTTTACCTATTGAACACAGGGGAGAAGGCTGTGCCTACTTTATGTCAGGGAATAATCCAAAATAAAGCAAGAAGACTGAGCAAGACTGAGGCAAGAGAGATCAGACTGTAAGCCTGAATGCAATCTATGGCTGAACAGGATCTAAAAATTAATGAATAAATTAAAAACAGAGGAATCTAAAAATTACCAGTAAGGTGGAAAAAAAATGCTGCAGAAATATTTCACATCTGCCATCAACACAAAATATACAGACTAGTTACAGCCAAAATATTAAAAAAAAAAAAATATGCATCATGTCAACTATAATTAAATGGCAATAAAGGTAACAATAAGAAAAGGGATAGTAAATCTGAAAAAGAGCAAAAAGAGGAAGATAAAATTTCTTTTTAATTAAAATGGATTCATAGTGTCACCAAGTAACTTGTTCTTTTAACTTTACTAGCCATGCAATAATAAACTGCAAGAATACCAATAGATCTCTACTGTGCTTCAAGCCTTTACTCTTCCAGCTCAGCATTACAAGCTGAGAGTGATCTTGCAACAGACCATTATAGCTGAACTATTTAGCCGTGTTTTTCTTTAACCCTCCCTTTTTCACTTAAAAAAACCTCCTTCCCCTAAATTCTAATGTAGTCAGAATGTCTATTACAGATATGTATTCTCCTCTGCTGCTGAATGGACCTGAATGTTTTCTTACTTTCAGCTTTTATGGATTTGTTCTTCATTCTTATTTTCTCCCTGAAGCATCATTAGCATTGTTTCCATTTCCTAGCCAGCCTACTCTTGAATTCTTAACACCTACTTCTCAGGCAACATCTCACACTGTTGCCTTCTGCAACACTGCAGCATTAACCTATTTTTCCTCCTTGGCAAAAGAAACACTAGAGTTCTCTTGAGTACACTGATTCAGAAATTTGCCCTGTGAATAACTTCCTGAGGTTCCAAATTAGGTATGTTGAAGAAGTCACTGAAATCATGGATCTGCGAGTCCCAGAGAAAACCAGACCTCTCACTTTTCAGCCCACAGGAAAACCCCCATGAAATCCCAAAATAAGCAGCTCACAGGAAAAGGCTTTCTTTTTTTAGCTTTTTTTTTTTTTTTTAAAGCTTCTACAGAGATATGTAGTTTAGGTTGTTTGGCTAATACAGCTGAAAAATAAGCTGAGAATTCAGCTGACTTGAGACTGATAATTTTCACAGTCCTCTATGAGTATTTTCAAAATAATCACAGAGAAACATTAGGACATTGTGGTACATATTCTGCATCAAAAAAACCAAAAGAAGGATAAATATTACTCATTTTGTAAGGAAAAATGTTAGCAGTTTTCTCTTCCATAAAATGAGTTCCTGTCATTTTGTGGAAGCAAGAGGGTATATGAATACTCAAAGACTCAAGGGGTCAAACTGCTACCAGGGGTTATACCAAATAAGAAAATTTTAAAGTAAACAAGCTACAATACAGCCAGTCCTGTAGGAGAAATACTGCAACAGCAGTTAATCTCCTGAAAAAGTTCCTCTCCCTGAGACTAATGCAAATGGAAAAACTGGGTAATTTCACAGAGGATTTGCTATAAAAAACAGCCATGGCAGGTGAATCTAAAGTTACTGCTCAAGATCACTTTTCCCCTAACATCACCAAGGAAAACACAGGATAAACTCATGCCAGCTCGTCTAACACCTTTTGTAGTCTTGTGGCTTGCTCCATTTTTCTCTGGAAGCATTGCAGGCTTTTCTGCTCCCAGACACATTGGGAGAGATCCTGCTTCATGCTACAAGAAATCTGTAGGCCAAAGACAAGTCTTCGAAACTGTTCCTGGACAAACGGCATTTCTTAGCTGCTGCTAAAGCCTTTGGAACCTCTGATTAATCTTCTTTGAGCAAAACTGCAGTCAGTACTTGTATCTCAAGGGCAACAAACTCTGTTAATGCACTCTTTCAAGAGACCGATTATAGCTTGAAATCTCAAATAGCAGACCTTCTCCCTGAGTAGCTCACATTACTTTCAGCCTTTCAGGATCTAAGGGTGTGGTTTGGGGATCAATTTAAATTGATCTAACTGTGGACAACTGCCAGACAGACAATCCTATATCTGTGCCTATCAGGCTATGCAATGAATTAGTATAACTGAGCAGCTCTTGTTTGTTGGAATTATTTGTAGTCAGATCATTTCCCAGTCCAAGCCATGGCATGACAACAAAGAGAATGGCACTAGAGAAGAGGCAGAAATGTACTGGCACATGCAGCCCAGACTTGGATCTGCTTGAACTTCCCATCAAACAGCACCCTACACCGGGCATCTGGGAGGATTATTAATACGAGATGGAACAAAACATACTTATAAACACTAAAATCGGTGTGTCTTCTTCCCCAAAGGATCCTTAATGATTTCACAGAAGCTTTCAGCAAAATGATGGTATTATGAGCTGACAATGCAGAACTGGCTTTCATTATATGCTTCTTAGGTCAGTATGCAAACTGCCTTAAGAATCTCTCTTCCTTGACAGCCCTGAGAGAATCTCTGCCCACAGAACACAATCACGTTACCAATCAGCAAATGCTACTCAAAAGTTCAGCTGTTCAGAATCTGTTTTGTGGGTTTATTTATTTATTTGGACATACCATCTTCTTTTTACTTCGTTTTTTTTTTCTTCTGTTGCCATGAAACTGAGTCAATACAGTAAAAATCTTTAGTCTGTTTGCTACTTGGGACCCTATAAGACAAAGATAATGGGAAAGCTTTTGAATCACCTCTTCCCTAAACTCTTTAAGTTTATAAAAAATGTTCACATTGTCTATAAGGAATTAATAAATGATAGAATAGATATGTCTGCTTTATTCATAACTACATCACAGTTATCTAACTGGCACTTCTTTGAAAATTCAGTTTATCCATATTTTATACTACTTATTTAGTATATTATCAGGATTTTTTTCCTTAATGCAGCCAAATTATTCCAGAAGTCTTTGCATATGGAGTTAACACATTGCCTGACGACTCATCAAATAAAAACAAGTAATAAAGCTCCAAGTGTTTAGTTAAATTTAATTTACAACTAAGCAAAACAGTGTTTATTGGAACAAAAAAGGTCATTAGTGTCTTACTAGGAAGTAATTAAAATAACAGATCAAAGCCATTCATCAAATCACAAAACAGATGCCAAGCTTTACTGTAAGAGATCTAGACGCATTTGTGTATGTAACAGTAGAAGTCCACAAACTATGCTGTACCTTCCATCACCACAGAGGAGTTGCTGATAAACAAGATTTATCACATACTAGATTCAACTGTGATTCTGCAGCTCCAAACATGTTCATCTTAGCCATCTGGAGACTCAAAGTGAAGGCATTGAAGAGAACAAGTTTTTAGCAGGTTGAACAAGTAACCTGTACTTTACATACTCTCTTCAGTAGTGGACTGAACTGAAATACTCTTGGCCTCCTAAACTTCAGGTACACCAATCCTCTCTACAAATTTTAAATAAGTAGTGAAAAATAGTTGCACATAAAAAGGCATGGAAATGTGGATGTTAGAATTCTGTTTGTATTAGTTTCTTTGTTTCATAAAGGAATTGCAATCCACTGTTGAAAATCCTTGATAATTAATTGATACCCTCATGTCACAAATTTAGGAAATCTGCCTATAAAAATGTAAAAAATCTCGGCCTAGAATAACACAGGCACTTCATATATGTACATCCATGCCAGACAGCAAACCCTTTACATTTATATATATATAGTACATTGTCTTCCTGCCATCACATTTTTTCAGAAATTACAAGTGTCTAAGCTGCACCAAGACATGAAAAATCAGAACTGGAACCAGAACTGGAACCAGGCAATAAAACAGCCCCAGCTCACTGAGACCCAAGCAGAGCTGCCCAGAAGCCTGCAGCTCTTTGGTTTGGGTTTTTTTGGGAGGAGGGCAATTGCCAGCCCAAATGCCCTCATTCAGCTCAGGTTCAGCTAAGGTCCAGTTAACAAACCTTTATGAAGAAATTTCTGAATGGCTCTGTAGGTATCAGGCCAAACCAGTGACGGATATGCCAGAAGGAGATTTGATTCATACAAATCCTCTAGGAATTTATTTTCCAACACTGGTTCTCACTGGATTCTTCCGTTATCCAGTGTATCTTCGATCCCACTACCCTGGATAAGAGGGCTGACTGACTAAAAGGAGAAAGAGACCCCAAAGAAGAAGTTTTTACACTTGGGGAAAAGATTTTCTCACAGTCACAAGCAAGTTACTTGACTGTCCCTGCATTTATCATGCGAAGTATAAATATTTCTACTGGTCATAAAGTTAAGTGATAGCAAGTGTCACTTCGACCCTCAGGGCAGCTCCTCTGCCTGTACCAACAACCAGCTCAAGACCCTCCCAGTGAAGATACCCTGCTGGTTTCCCCTAATTCTTAAAAATTAATTGGGAATTTGCTGAAGAATGCCCTTAAGCATGTCAAGTGGGGATTCTCATTAACAAATAACAAAGTCAAATGCCTTATGTTCTGCAAGCAGCCTTAACCAAGCTCAGGATTACTGACTAAGAGAAAAGAGTAGAAATTTCCTAATTCCAAACATCATTACTATTTCACCTCAGTTTTCTCTGAGCAATCGTCATCTATATTCGAACCCTGCAGAAACGAGGTTGACCAACTGGGCTACACCCACAATGTAATCAAAGGACACCTGACCCAGTAATGGATATCTGTGGGAATTAGCTTGCACATCAAAGTAGTCTAAACATGACACTGTAAGTTCCATATAAGCTAATGTATTCTATTTCTTAGAAAATTCAATCAGCCTATGCTAAGCTGAGTGCTGTCACAGACAGACCACTTATGGTATCCAACCTGGCTTGTTTCAAATTAACTTGGGTATCTGTATACTAAATTGTGCTGTGTAGCAAGATGAACAGGTAATATAGTTCAACTGTTATCAGTGTAATTAGATATTAAGCTTTTACAGGCTCTCAAGAACCTAATTAATAATAGTCACAGTTTTTTAATTTCATTTTGTAACAGTAGGAATTAATTTTGGTCTGCATTAATGTAATCCATAGGCAGGAGATATCTTTACCAGTGTATCTTGTTACCTGTGAAAGGAGAAGATTATACAACAGAAAAAGAAACATTTTGCAGTAGTCCAACTTGGGTAATGATGCACTGGAACTGAAGCCAGTGGTGAAGGGAGATGCTAGAGTAAAAGTCAGCCATATAACTGCTTTGTATGGAATCTAGCTTTGACATTGTACCCCAACACCTCACCCCGAGATAGGATTTTAGCACACTCATAGTCTTTCCATATAGGATGTGGCAGTTTTGCATAAGAATCTTGTAATCAGCAGATTCAATAATGGTAACAAAAGATGGATTAAGAAGAACAGACTTTGTGTTGCTCTTCTAGAAGTGTTACCACACGTCTTGCTTCTTAAGGATTTTGGTGTTTTCTGGATGCATCTGAAACTTCTGAATTACTTTGTTATATCTGTGGGAGCTCAGTCCTTTTGCTTATTGGCTGTCATCTTGCATTTCAGCCCGCTCATTGACAGAACAACTAGAATATACAAGCAAAAAATCAATAATTCAGGACCTCCAGACAGAACCACTGCTGCTCTCAGAAGTAACTGGTTTGCTGGTTGCAGTGCCAGTCACTGATCAGAAAATACAAAACTAGCCAGCCATGAATAGAAACAATGGAAAGACAGATGCCCTGTTTCTTTGCATGAAAGAGTGTTTATATTAGATCCCTGAGTTTAAATTCTCTTATATTTTTCTCTAAAGGCAGACTGGGAAAAGGATGACTGGAAAAAAAAGAGGAAGGTGAGGGAAAAGAAAATTATTTTTAAAGCTGTGCAGATTTTTCTGCTCTTGTTTTTCTGTCACCATGCTAACCTTCCCCCCTCCTTAAGCTTTAGGGATTCTACATGTAAATTTATTCTTTAAGATAACACTTTACTCATTCATGAATGAGTGACACTCCTGTAGCATCCAGACTTACTACTTACAAGTATAGCATTTTACTGCTAATACATTCTGTCACACTCTACCTTCTAGTTTTACGGTACTCTAATTACAGTCCACAGGCCATCAACAGTGCTATTCTGCCACTGCAGCTGGAGGTCAGCTGCAAGAGACCTCTACCTATTAGGACCTCCTGCAGAGTAACTGGTTATTAAGGTAATGCAACTTTACTCCAGTATAGAAATAACACAGAACTAACATAATGAATAGCTTTCATGGAGGGAAGATGACTTCCCTTGCTCAAATGCATCTTTCTTAATAATGGTTCTCAAATGTGAATGTTCCTTACTTCCTCTTAACTGGAAAAAAAAAAAAATCTGTAGTGTTTCACAGAGAACAAAAATTCCTACTTTAATGAATATCAAAATAAAATAGATGCTGAAATATCTTTTTATGTAAATGTCTTTTGATATAAATGTCTTTCTACAGATTGATAGGTAGATTACATCAGTGCAAAGACTTCTCAACTATTTTATCCCCTTTATAAGGTAAAACAGGCAGTGATCTGTGTATTAATAAAATATTCCGCTTATGGATATTTAATATAGAGAGCAATGAACAAAAGGAACCAGGAACTATGGACACTTTATTGCTTAGATAGAAAAAACAACTCAGCTCCACTACAGCAGCATTTCTGACTTTGTGAAAGCCCATGGAAGGTAAACTATACATGAATGGAAAACAGGAAACTGAATTTGGTAAGTAGCTGGAAAATAAGCCTTTTGTAGAATCTGGTTATTCAAAAAAAAATTACAACTGTGTTGGCTTGGAATTTTCTAATTGAATGTTGGGAGTTTTCCCATCATGGAATATTAATTAATTGAACCTGAAAGCATATACAGTCAGTTCTAAGAAATCCGTTACTATAAAAAATTTTTGGACAAGCTGTGCCATTTCAGCTTTTTTGCAATATAAAGTTGTTGGTTTCTTCAGTTGAGAATAAGTTTGTGTTTTTAACTAGATTTTTTAAATTAAGAAATAGTTACATGTAAAAATCTTCAACATTTTTTAAAAATCTACAGTAAAACAAAGTATTCCGATGAAATTTATCAAGATTTTGGATTTGCATGTATTTTGTCAATTCAATGTCTTGCCTAAAATATTGCCCCAGAATATATTTCTTTGCTTATCTCTCATCTAAAATTCATGCCTAATATCTTTGAGGGAGATGATTCTGGCCCTCCCCTCTGCTCAGGTGGGATGCTCCCAGAGCAACGCCTTCAGCTCTGGGGTCCTCAGCACAGGAAGGACATCCATCTGTTGGTGCAAGTCCAGAGGAGGCCACAAAAATGATCAGAGATCTGAAGCACCTCTGCTATGAGGAAAGGCTGGAAGAGTTGAGGTCATTCAGCCTGGAGAAGGCTCCTAAGTGCCTTTGCAGCACCTCCAGCCCTATCTTTGTCACTGCCTTTGGTAAACTGACCCATCCTTACTGCAGTAGTTTTAGCCAAGTTCACCTTTAATGAAAGGAACTATTTATATAAATAGGCATTTATATTTATATAAATAGACAACATTTTGTGGCAGAATTCTTAATGGCTTTTGATTAAAAGCTATCTTCTTCTAAATCTGCAAATACCAACTTTTCCTTCTACTACATGATGTGATTCCTTTTTGTTTGGTTCAGATGGATGTGCTCTGTTTAGCATCTTTGACCATGGGAAGGTCACACAGAACACCAACAGAAGACAAACAGGCTCTTTCCACCACAGACACCAATTAGAATATGTCAATTGTTATGGCTAAACATTAAAACCTGCAGCACATTTGTAGCAATTCATGGCATGTGGTGCTTTTACCACACTCAAGTCACAATACTAAATTGTTTTGGTTCGTTACACACTCATCAAAACCATCAGTTAAGCTGCAGCATCACAGAGCTCAGCACTAATCCACACATCCCTGACACATGCATGCTTATCTCCTCAAGACTTCTCAAGAAGTAGAGTTATGTTGCTTGCAGTGAATAAAAATCATTTTCTTATCTTGTCTCACTTTTTATTTTAGTGCCATATAATGCAGCTGCATAGCTGTGCAGAGGTGTCAGCGCTGGATTTAGCCAACAATCCATCACAGTCAAGATGTAGCTCTGAAGTTACAAGGGCCTGAGGCATCTTACCAGGAAGTGAGCCCAAGTATCTGTATTTTCATTAAAAAACCCACTGGATCACACTTCTTGAAGAGAAGAAGGAGGACACTTTCAAATTTCTATCTAAATTTCATATTTAAAGAAAGAAAATATAATTTTTTATAATCTTTACTAAAACACACAGTAGGCTTGCTTTGTGACAGCCTATTTCTTCAGAGAATTTAAACTTGTCCAGACCAGGAAGGTTTAAAATGCATATTTTGTTCAGAATTTAGACAAAAGAATCATTTACATATTTAAGTATGAAAAGCTGAAAAATAGAAGTTCAAACCACTTCAAAGAGTAATGGTTTTATGAAGACTGCTATTCATCTGCCTTAAAATACAGTCGTATCAAAATACTGTTGATCACATCTATAGACCTTTAAGAAAATTATATACTGGCTGCTCATTCTAAAATTTTTCCTTGTAATACAACAATACATACCATCACATTGACCAAGAGTTGAATATAATAAGTAAAAATTATCTAGAGATTAAAATTCACACGTCTTTGGAATATGGCATGGTTGAAACCACTTTTTAAATCTGAAGATCCATGAAATCATTTCTATGATAACTGCCAGGAGTTAAAAATATTGCATTAAATGCCACAAAATCCATAATCAAGGAAAAATTAATCAACATTAGTGGAAAAAGACTTACAAAGAAAGTAAAAGCATGTGTAAAAATAAATAATTAAAGTAAAAAAGGGAACATTGATAGCAATTAATATAAATTAAGATTCAGGAGATTGCTAGAATGCTTGAGGCTAATGTCAATGAGAAATCAATGGCCAACACAATTAAGGACAATAAGGATTTTTCAAAGTACATTAGCAACAAAATGCATTCTAACAGCAGTATTAGTACAGTAATAGATTAATATAGTAGAAAGGCCATTAAAAAACAAACAGCACAGAAAGGCTCACAAACTAGTTTCATTCTGAATTTGGGAGAATTCCAATACGATTCAATACTGTCAAGAAAATATACTACCAACCAGAAGTGATTTAGGGAAGTAATACTGAGTAGCTACCACACTAAGATTTCTTCTCGGATCAGCACAAATAGAAAACTCTGATCCAAGAGCTGGAGACAAGCTTATTTTGTTGCTGGTAGCTCATGAAATTCAGGGAACTTCCTAAAGAAAAGTATGAAAAATAATGGAGTACTTGTTACTTTAAAAGTTGTGGTATGACCTCAGACACAGGCACAAGTAATGTTAGAGCTGCTTGTGTGTCACTTTAAATAAAAATTTAGAAAAGATCAGTGGAAGATTCAAAATTTATTAAATTATAGAAGTCAAAATACAACTGCAAGTGGACAATCCACTGTATGTGTGCTCTGAGCTCCTACAGAGACCAAATTTTGGTCATATTAGAATTATTTAGCATTTTTATCAGTCCCTGTAGGAAAACATAGACCCTTTACCTATCAAGCTGACAAGCAAAGAGGATTTTGGCACAAGTTAGTAATGAAGAAAAGAGCTCAGATCACTGTAGTGAATGGGGCACAGAGTAATTATATTAATTTCAACATGGACAAACGTAGGGTAATATACCTAGGAACAAATAATTATAGGATATCTCTGCCTACTTCTGTTGAGCAGGCAGAGGTACAACAAAATCCCCAGCTGGAAGCTGAGTGGTAAATCCTAATTTAAAATAAATTGCAGATTTCTACTGCCAGGTAAAAGAAAACAGGGTAGCAGTCTTCCACCAGTGGTGGTGGATTCTCCACTCCTAGAACTAGTCAAATCACAGTTGGACACTCGGAGTCACAGAGTTTATTCACAATGAAAATGAACTTAGGGACCATTTATGCTGTGCTGTCAGCTTACATATAATCCTCTTCCCAAAGCAAGGTGCGGCCATGAGCAGGAAGGCTCCTTGCTATTCCTGGGCGTACAGCCAATTCAACGGTCTTGATAGGATATAAATGGTCTGACGCTCACAGCACTGGGCCAACATTTCCACTGCCAGTTTTATTTATAGCCTTGCCACATTCATTACACAAAGTCACAGAACATCTCCAGCGCAAGGAAAAAGGACAGAAGAACTGAATGCTAGCTGATGTCATTCTGAAAGTTTCTTTCCAAACAGATGCAATGTTACTCTAGGGCAGAATTCTGCCCTCTATACTGGCTCTTTGCTGAAACAGAGGTCCCAGGAAAAATGTCTCTAAAGACAAAGGAGAGCTAGTGGTTTATAAACCCCCTACTGCCCTAATGCTTACAAGGTTTCTCTGAAGTAAATTTGTTATTTGGTAAGATCTCTTGCCATCTGAAATCCATATGACTTATAAGCTAGTCAGTAGGAAATACCTAAATATTCAAACAAAGTAAAATCTGGATCATGACACATTCATTAGTGAGGAGTAGAAAATGAACTGCCTTGTATGGCGTAGAACAGTAGCTGCCCTTTTCCACTGCACAACAGCAGTATTAGACTCTTTGCTCTGCCAACAGCTTTGGAAAGCATAAATTGACATCTACCCTGCTGTAATGCTTAACTACATTCTGAGGTTCACAACTGGAAAGTTTATGAACTGACTGAGTAACACTAATTTCTTTTTGTTTTACAAGGAGATAGTATTCAGTTAATGTCAGTCTTCAGGGTAAAAATACTCTCTAGTGACACACATTTCAAACCTGTTGCTCCCAGTGTACCCTGGAGACAATCAGATAGCAGCTCAGAACCAAAATCTTCTGTTGGACAAGAGTCATCTGATAAGCTTTTTAATTCTAATTTTCTGTTTCTCACTTAATCATGAAGCATGAACATGCCTAATCCAAATATTCTTTTTTTCTAAAGAGCCATCACTTCAGCCATTCACTGTTCAAGCTCTATTTAGCACCTTGACATTACACTATGGGTATGTGCCAACCAGAATTATAACATGAGAATGCATAAATCACAAGTAAAAAATACTCAGAATCCTTATTACTGTAATTATTGTTGTAATTGTTTTAATAGATGTTAAAAGAAAAAATGAAACAACAACCTAGTAAGAGATAAAGAAATTAGGTTTCACAGCTATATTCATAAGCCTTACATAAAAAGTAGAAGGAAGACAACAGAGGATATAAAAAAGGTAAGGAAAAAACCATCCGGAATCCTCACTGAAAGAGAAAAGGGCACAAAAGAGCTGTCCTACTACAGTTTATTTGTACCTGTCACTAAACTTTCATCCATTTTGAATTCTTCTTGACGTCTTCAAATAGCATGACATTTTTACCATTAACTGCAATAGATGTTGTTCAACTGAAGAAAGGGGGAAAGAGCCAGCAAAAGGCTTTCCAAGCATTGTCCTTTCTTAAACAAGCCCAAAGGACTATTCAAAACTATTGTACCATCCTCACTGGCTATGGCAACAAAACATTTAATTCCCCACAGTTGTCAAACAACATGTTTAAGACTCATGCAAGCAACGAATGTTAAAAAGAAAAGCTCTTTTCCAACAAAAGGGAAAATTCAACTGTGAAGATCTTTGAAGGAAATGCGGCACCTCAGTGCTACTATCTTTGATCTGTGATTGGTACCTCTTACAGAGGTACACTTGACACTTTAAATATTGATGAGATATTTGCTGAGCTGCCATTAAAAGCCAAGGCTTCACTTTCTAGTGAAAGAAAAACACAAGCTTCAAAGACACTGTAGAGGTCCTGATCTCGAGAGCCTTTAAAGAAGCTGAAAGTATATCAAACCAAGGGAAGGGGGATCACCCTGTCTTGGTTTGATATGCCGCAACACCACTTGTTATATACAATGGGTTGGAAGTATTATAAAGTATGAAGCCTCTTTTGTAGTTACCATTCCCCTACCTAGGTTCTGGAAAAGAAAATCATCCTCATTTTATAAAGACAATACACATTAACAGATAGAATGTATACTTCAAATAACTTTGTATGATTTTGTTCTTCGATTGTGTGCATAACTCTGATTTAAGCTTTACTATTTCTGAGATACATGAAAAAATACATTTGAATAATTCTGACAAATTAAAGCTCAGCAAATAGACTACATTACGTCCAAAACAGCCAGTAGAAGGGGAAATTGCAGTCATATGCATCAGCTCGCTCTATACAGATGAAGTAAAAGTGATTGTCAGGGGCCAATAAAGCATTCAGCTGAGTTTTCTTGCCTGTTCCACTGTGATTTCATCCATATGTCCATCCAAGCTTCACTATCATCAGCGTACCACCTATCAGGAAAGGCATGCTACATACGGAAAGAGCAATCAAGGACAATGAACAAAAGTTAAGCTACAGGCTATCTTTTTGTTACATTAATACCGACAATGACCTTAATAGATAAAGCAAGCACACAGAAGAACTTTTGATCTTTGATCTCAACTGTCTTAGAGCCCGTAAATCTCCTGAAAGAAGTCAGGTGTGAAACACTGCCCAAAAACTTACTGCAGCTGGACTTCCTTATTGCTGGTCAGGGAAGCTGGAGCGCTACGAGATGCCCCATTGCTGTTCAACATTCTGAGCAGGTAGGCATTAAGAAGGTTGAGTTTCTGTCCATTGTCTCTGCAGGTAAGCTGAGCAAGGAAGAATTAGCAAAAGAAGTTGCTGAGAGAGGAGGCTAATCCAGCTTGTTTCTCCACAGAGTAAGGGCAAACATGGGTGATCTGTAACTCTGCTTTATGAGAACATTTGCAAGGTGCTCATTCAGCATGGATGACCTTCTTTAAAAAGTGAATGGAGAGCAAGTCTCTTTCAATATAAAAGACAAAGCTGGAATCAAAAAGTGCAAGTCTTTAGTTTTTGAATTAGTTACAAAAAGGAAAAACAAAAAATAACCATTCCAAAGCCAGTTGAAATATTGTGAAATACTTCTTCAAGCACTGCAAAGTATATTTGGCCAGGAGGCAGTGCCATTTTCAACACTGAGGAAAAGGCAGTAAAAATGTCACATTACTTCCCGATGTTTACTTTCCCATATTGTTTTTTCTATCTTGAATTTAAAGGAGAAAAGCATCAGAGCACTGGCAGACAGCTAACTTAGAGACTCGTCACTTCAGTTTTTACTATAACTTTAGGAAAAGAATTATGGAATAAAGTGTGAAAATAAGATATATCTGAGCAATCACAGATGGTATTGCAAAGACTCCCATCCAGTACCCTGCATGTAAGCCCAGACATTATGTGTGCTCCTGCCGGCAGCAATTTGCCCAAGTGCTTATGCATAGCACTGCTGTATATTGTAGTCATGTTAAGACAATAAATCAAAAATAAAAACACTGGCTTCAACATTTGCATGTGGTAGAGGATAGAAGTATGAAAATTAAATTTTCTTTTTAACTGACATTAAATTAGAAGTGAACTGAGCAAAAAAGCTTAAGTACAATTAATAAGTGAAGATTAGATGAAGATTAAAATTTATTTAAAATCATACTGAAGAAAAGACAATAACATTATCTGCCTTTGACATCACAGTGCTATAAAAAGTTACCTGAAAGAGCCACTTTAGTTAATTTCTCTGTAGAATAGGAGAAAAATATGATTTATTACAATTAGAACAATATATTATGAATCTTTGCACATTTAGAAGTGAAACTTGTTACTTTGTTTTCATATCCATTTTATGCCTAAAAGCCTTTTCTTTAAAGCAATTGCAATTTACACTATGTGTGAGAGCATATTCACATTTACAAACGGAAACAAAGGTATGTGTTATTATAGAGACCTGCCAAGACGCTGCATACGTTTTCTTCACAACGTAAACCAGCTGCATTTTACTCTGAGTCACCCTGAGAATGGCTACTCACAATAAAAGTTTCAATAGAAGCATCTTAGGATTTTTAAAAGGGCATTCATACAATTAGCTTTTCAATTCCAATTGCAGTGAAAAAACCAAAAGCTTTTGCCAGATCCTTGCAGACAAGTGGGCAAAACTCACTTTTACATACTAATCTTATCAGCTAATCTTATTCCAACAGAAGACCGTGTATTTTGGTAAAGGTTTGAAGTTTTAAAACAAATCACGCCCTCTGCACTGGAAAACTAACTTCATTAACTCCGTTTAGTGGAGATTTAAAAATTTGGTCTCATGAAATGGATATCAGCCATTAGGTGAATATTAGACAATATGTGCTCAGCAGTACTCCAATCTAATAGCTGCCCCAGCTGAATCAGTATAATGCTTCCTTTTCACTGTGTTATCTCTTCAGTAATATCACATTATTATGGCCAGATCATCAAAGAGTAGAAACTGGCAGAGCACTATTGATTTCAGGAGAGCTATACTAACTTGCACCAGCTGAGATTCTGGCTTTCTTAACACAAATGCATTGTAAACTTAAAACCATAGCTAGAATTGCACGGATTAGCTATGTGTAGGCATTATACAAAGTACCAGAACAATATAAAGAAATACATATGATAAGGCTCACAATGAAGAACAGACAAAGCAGATCAGGAATCTGTTGTTTTAAATACAGGGGGCATAGCTGGAATGGCTGAATGTTGTTTCAGATTGCTCAAAAATATTATCTTCAGATAAAAAGACTGATGCTATTCACAGACATAGCCACCTGCAGCAACAAATTACAAAGCAAGCAGCAAGCATCATTGACGCAGATCACTCTAACAATAAATACAACTAAAACGACCTGAATACCATTCAAATACAGAGAATAAGCATCAATTCTGTTGATACAGAACAATTTAAATACAGACATTCAAAAGAAAAGTTGCAAACTTTTTTTTTTTTAAATAAAGGTGCACACAATGCAATTTCAGAAGATGTCTCCATTTCCATACTAATTTTGAGTGATTTGGTGGAACTCAAGATGTTGCAATGCCTTTTAGACTATATAGAGCACTGAAACCGTCACTGAAATAAGCACTATTGTTCAGCTTCCTCCATAATCTATTCTAGTACCTTTGCCCACCTTAATATTCAATTTTGCAGGAATTTCTCTGGTGCCCTAAACTGACAGCTTATACACATCAACACATTAATGCTCAAATTCCTGTCGCTACTGCTGGGCCTTTAACATATAAACTCTGTGAGGTTGGTGGACACATTTCCACAGACTTCTAAAATGCTGAATTTCTTTCTATGTGTTTCACTCTCATACTCATCACAGACTTTGTTATACAATACTATTTACTGGATATACATGAGATTCATATTTTGATATGACAACATGATCCCTTTTTTAAAAATGTGCTATATACCACAAATACCAGCAGTTATGAAATAGTTGTAAGTATAATTTTGGGTCTCCAGTCTCATATCAGAAAAATCCAAATCACATAATCGTGAGCGACAGGAGGATTCCTACAGCCTTTTGCAACTTCCCCTAGCAGGACATATTTCACACAACTGCTGACATCACACATGCCTAGAGCAGCAGGTGAGGCAAGAGGCCAAAAGATGAATCAAAACAGCAGTAGCCACATAGCAAAGGCATGGCCAGAACTTTTCAAGCTTTGCTTCAAAAAAAAAAAAAAAA
>VZRL01003197.1:4199469-4258282 GCA_013397895.1 Origma solitaria
TTCAAAAAAAAAAAAAAAAAGAAAGTAAAATATTGTACTGGGAATATTAAACTGCTTCAGGTTTCTCTATTAATTTAAGCTCTACTTTGGGAAGCACAGGGAACAGACACATACAGACTTACACACACATGAAGTAACAACCCTAAAAAGCCCAAAAGCCAGTGCAAATAATGATGCTTCGTCCTTCTACACACAGGCATGAAAAGGATTTGGCATCAACTCTTGTCACCTGAAAGTTCAGGTCCAGGGTTAGTACTCCTAACAGGAAGAATGGATGCTGAAGGAAGCAAACACGGACTACAGTTACATAATAGAAATTCACATAGTGCTGAGAAGGGGAAACAAATGGAAATCTTACCTAATTTATTTCAAAATAAAAGTAAATAAATAGTAAACCTATATCAAATATATATATGTAGAAAATATTCAAAAACTTTTTAAAGTATCCTATCAAATTGAGGACAAAACTAGTATAAGGGGAGCACTGTGTGGTTATATGGTAATATAAAGAGAGAACAGTCTAATGGTATATCATCCTATATATTCCAAATTTAAAGCCACTCAAGTACCTTCCCTCTTTACTTATTTTTAAGCAATGGATTCTTTGCTCTCTAAGTAAGATATTTTTCAAGAAATGTATTTCTATTTGTATGTATAAAGTACTTCATTAGCAAAACCAACTGTCACAGAGGCTGTGGTTTGACCTCAGCTGAAGCAGGAGTCACCCTTGGGCGCACTTCCATTTGGGCCCTCTTCAAGTCACTTAAAGCCTTTTTACCTTCTCCATAACATTCCACATATAAATGTTACCAGGTCTATGTCATTAAAAGATGCCAGGAAATTCAAATTTCAGCTGATGTGCATTATTTTCAATGGTAGTGAAGAGCACTTGGAGACATCAGCCTAAAGCTGATGAGTACATATGGCTTTAAAAACCATGGCCAATGTCTGTCTCTCTACACCAGAACTGCTCAATCAAAAAGCAAGCATCTGCAGGCTGCCCAATCAAGGATTTCATTATCAAAGATACACCTACAAAGAGTTTTCTTTGTAGGTGAATAAAACCACAGAATAAATTAATAGGAACATCTATGAAAAAATGTGTTGTCGGGAAAACGTAATACTTATAGTGTTTACCAGAATCCATTAAAAGCACAATGGAAAGGATGTAAAGTAACATTAACACCAAAATTAACCATAGCATCTATTGCTTTGGAGGACTAACAACAGAATGAAGTCTTCTGCTGGACAGTGTGTGGACCACTCCACTACTTATGACTCAGTCTATTCAGGAATAGAAGCTGAAAAAACAAGTGAAAGGTTATAAACTTTTAAGGCTCCATAATCCACTCTCCCGCTCCACAAGGTGCTGTGGAATTTATTGAATGGGTTCAAATAGATCTACACAACACAAGTATGAACATTACTCAGGCACAGTAAAAATTGAGAAAATTCACAATGGTATAAATAATGGGCTTACGCCAGCATCCAAATACTCATACTGCACTTATTTTGTATTGCAGGTGAGGAAAAATATTTTATTTCTTTCTGCACCCCATCTAAATAGAAACTGATTTTCTAAATTCCTTTGGAAGAAAATAACTATGAATAATATGACATTATTTCTTAAAACTGATAGAAAAGACACTAAAACAAAGTGTTCAGAAGCTCTGCATACTAGTTTTCAAACACAGAGTAAATATTTTTCTAATATTGTACAGGGTGTCATGTTGTAGCTATTTTATATAAATTCTATTGCTTGATTGAATCATTATAATTATCAATTCCTCCAACTTAAGTGATATTTATAGGGTCCAACAGTACTGCAGATTAAGTTTTTACCTTTTTTATTAACTACAAAGGCTAATAATTAAAAATTAAAATAGAAGGCAATGAATGTCTACACAGAATCTAAATAATTAATTTGTGCTTCTAGTATTTTTCCCCTGCTAAATTTTCCTTCTTGGTTCCACTGCATTCTCTCTTATGCAGACAGTTCCCCAGACACCTAAACCACAGCTAGCATGACTTTTCACTTGGTCATGACTGTACAAGTACTGTGGCGTGTTCTTTCCTTCATGTTCAAATTCCGTAATACACTACATGAAAAAAAAAGGAGGGGAGGGAAGGGGAGTTAAGTGTCTCTACATGTTCCATTTGATCTTCTCTAGCAGAAGATCGCAAAGGTGTAGCTCTCTTTGGGACCTTGCTCAGAGTTATCAAGATACTACACAGTAATGGATCACACACGAAGATGGGCTGGCAGCACTCAACAAGAAATGCATTAAACTATACATCAGATTTCAAATTCAGCAGCCACTAGATGCTGATAAAGGAATGGAAGTTTTCCCTAAATCCCATCTGATACTGGCTGATTTAAACTTTGCATGTATTTTTCAATATGCAGGGCCAAGGTCTCTACTAAAACTGTACAGAAGTTATTATATATTAGGAGATGGCAGGATGTAGAGAGGAAGGAGCATCTACTTTTTACCAATAAATATGATGTCAGCACAGGACAAAGCACTTCTGTCCTCTCTCTCAAAGAGCTATTTTGGGTTTTTTATTACCTTCAGTAATAAACTTCTCATTGGGTGCTTAAAAGGTTATTTTTTGTATGACATATAAATATCTCCTTCCCAGCCTGTTGTGAATCAAATCACGTAATGTACAAACAAGTTTGGAGATTACATAGAGCTAAGAGGTCATTGACAGAGTACTCCTTTGCCGATGCAAGGTTGCTCCCTGCAGTTTTCCAGCCCTTCAATTTACTTTGAAGAGTCTTCAGCAAAGAAGCCTTCAACTCTTCTTCAGTAAGCGCTTCTGGTGTCACAGCAGCTACAGGAAAGAATTCTTTACTGCTATGATAACATTTTTGTAGATGCTAAACCCCATTTAGATTGGCCCGATTAGAAACTGACCTGTTGAGGATAGGCACTGCCCCTAACCATACACGTGCTCTCTGCCCAGCACAACCTTGTTTAGGCTCTCTAGAAGATGCTGTAATTTGGTAAGAAATAACAAATCGCTTGGCTGGGAGTTCAAGAGGATTACAGCAAAATTCATTTGGGTTGTACTTCCTCTGGCATGTTTATTATTGCAATCATTGCTGTCTTCCAGCTTAACCTCTCCCCCGATTCCCCAATTTTCAGCTGTGGCCTTTACTCTTAGTAGGCTTGTTTTATGCTGTTCCTTTACCCTGAAATTTCAATTTACTGTTTTAGATTAAATCATACTGGTTTCTTTTATTATCATAGCATGTGGGAGTCAAAATGGGGCATGAGGGCCACTTAAGACCCAGAAATGCTTCTGACTCCCCTTAAAGAAACAAGTGAGGAATGTGAACCCATGAGACTAATTTTTAACCAGAGTTTTAAACGGGTGTTTGTGTTCCATCTCAGGAGAAACAAAGAGAACTTCTGGACGAGACAGAGAGGCAGCAGATATAGTCCTGTTACCCTATAATAAACAGGAAAGGGAGGTGCTGTTCTTTCATTCACTGTAAGAGAAGGGATCCATTATTAAATTCTACCTCTGTGTCTGTGACACCTGTCATGCCTGGTAGGGGCTAGGACCAACTGTACCCAACGTGCCCTCGTCTTTCAGAATGGCCATGTCTTGACAGACATACAGGTCAGTTTGGTTTTGCAGTTTTCTCGTTTGTTTTTGGTGGGGTTCATTTTTTTTTTCTTAAAGCAAGGAGCACTTCAGCACAAACACAGATGTTTTTCAAATATCCCTAAGAAAGGGTTTGTTATTATTTTGCTCAGGTATACTAGGCTCAGTATTTTGAACCTTGGCTGTTTATTCCTTCCTTTAAATAAATATACTTCCTTGAAAAGAGTAGATGAAGTCAACTGGTTTAAATGTTTCTCATTTCCATGCAGCATGTACAGTATGATAAGCAGGCAAAACTAAAAGAAATATTTGGTATGTCAACAATATCTCTTTCACTGCCAAATACTTCAAAGTCCAACAAAACAAGAAAATTTAAATGGGTTCCAAGATGTAAATATCTTGGGACAAGGTCAAACAAGGTGGCAAATATTTGTGTGTACTACACATTTCCACCTGATGAAAAACAAACAGGTATGGATATTTATTTTTTTGTCAATGCAGTAATAAAGGGCAAATGTGGAAATCCATCCTATGCACAAATATTTCTAGCATTAAAAAATCAATGTTTCTTTAACCACTATCCCAAGGTTCCTTTATAATAAGTTCAATACCTACTGATGTGCTGACCTACCTAATCTGATGTCTTGTCCACCCCCAAAACGAAGGCAGGCAGAGGTATATGTCGTCTTTTATGACTCAGATTCTGGGAAAGATCTATGCCCTATTAAAGTCCACAACAGTAACAGGACCTTCAATAGCAGGGTGAATATTGACATGCTTTAAGAGAAACTCTTGTGTACATAGCACTGTGAGGGATTGTATTATGTCCAAAAAAAATCAGGCCATAAGATTTTTTTTAAAACATAGCAAAAACTCTGTATCTAAGATATCTAGTACAAGTGAAGGCATCCAACAAAGGAAACTAGTCAGTACCTGTTGTGTGATCTATGGTTCAAAGAGTTATTTATTCAGCAGACATAAAACAAAACTCCAGATTCATGGTCCGTTGGTAAAACTATGCTGCAACAAATACTATTCTTGCCTGAGGTAGGACAAAGCTGAGCCCCATAATCTTTTGAAGCATAACAGCCTCTACATGATAAATGCTTAATTTATAAACTGGTGGACAAAATATTAGTGAAATAATAATGTTCAGTATGCCGCAGCCATACAGCCTTCAACTATGATCGCACAGGTCACACAGCTAAGCTGGGTGAGTTTAGGTCAGTGTTTGAATTAAACACCTCCAGAAGAGAGCGATAGTTGTGGAAGTGTTATTGTGATTCTGTTCATACTCAAGATCTCTGCTTCAAATCAGGTTCCATACTCACAGTGAGCTAACCACAGCTGAGTTAACTCTTCTTCAATTAATTAATCTTAATCAAGACACACAACACAGCAAACTTTATAAAATTGGTTTCTAAAATAAATTTTACAACCAAAAGATGCAGAATTAGATTATTCAATTATTAGAGAAGCTAATGTACCAGGAGAAAAAAAATATTATTTTATGAGCTGCCAAATTTTGCTAACTCTTGCTGTTGTGTTTACTCCCTTTCAGTTGGTTAACTAAAAAGAAAATTATCTGAACATTCAACATGAAGGTTTCATGCTAGATCAAACTCAAGTTAGAGTTAATACTCAGTAAATGGAGTCTGTACTTCAAGGACAACAGGCTTTCAGTAATGAGGCAGTATCTCTAAACAGAATGCTAAACAAAGTCAAAGATGTCTTTATGTAATCCTCACCAACACTTTATTGGTAAAAATTACACACTATATGTTATGCTAAGCCTTTCAATCTGTATCAAAGCAGAGATGAAATAGCCTGCTGATCAAGTTCTCTAACGTGTTTCAAGGAAAGCCAAATCAAAGCCTAGGGGCAGCTTATGGAGCTCTTTCCTAATGCCTCTCAGAGACCAAAAACCACATAAATCTCTCCTGAAGCAGAACCACCTGCTGGAATGCATGTCCCCCCTGCTCCTGGGAGGTGGCCACCAGTAACAGCCACCTGGGGCTGGTAAGAAAACCTGCCAGGAGCAAAGAGAGGAGGCACACTGGAACAGCTGGTTTTATACATCCACCCCAAAACGGACCCCCAAAACTAGCACTTTTCAGCAGAAGGGCAGCAATGCCACCAGCAGCGGCACTCTCCAGAAATCTGTGTGTGGACAGAGGCGTGGTGCACAGTGGATTAGCAAGCTCAGTTTGTCTCGCCATACCCCATAGCTCAAGCTAAACACAAAATCACTTTTACTAATTGCAAAGACAGAAGAGGACTACCTTCAATGGGAATGGTCAAACAGAGGCAATTGCATTTCATTTTCAAGCACGGCACAAGATTACACATGTTGAGAGAAACAAATTACAGGTAATTCTGATTTACTGTAGCCAGCTCATAAACCACAATCAGACTAACCTCCCCATAGCAAGCAACAGAACTAGACCCAGCTAAACTATGTGTGTCATGTTTAATCATTTAGCAAAAATCAGTAATTCATTTCTCAATAGAGACTGTGATAAATATTGACAAGGTGTCCAAGATACACTTATGTGATACAGTTTTACTTTAGCATGAAAAAGAAACTGAGTTCTGCTTCATCATTCTGCTTACAGTACCACCTGGACTCTAAACTGCTTCTGGACGATCCAATACCATGTTCTTACTGCTGCCGCATAATGCTAAACACAAACCAACAGTGCCTTTTACAATTCTATTTGTAAGTCCATATATTCCATATATATTCCAGTTTATAAGTCCATTATTAGCTGACTTTCCTGCATTTACAGGAAGATTAATAAAATTGTCCTGATACTACCCTGGCAGGAGAAGGCTCTTTGGCTTTTTTCAAACACTTTTTACAGATACTACCCTGTAGTTAGTGAAGTTGCAAGTACATTTCTCTGAAACTATGTGATGGCAGTTTCATTTGAAATCATATATTTTTCTTGGATTCACTTTACTATTTTTATTTGGAAGAGTCCTCCTCTGCAGAGCATAGAGAACTTTAAATTCAGTCAATACATATGCACCATTTGAAATCAATATCTATAGAAGATATATGTACCTTCACTTGAAAAATGCCACTAAATAGAGCCAATTATCCAATTAATTTTTCTTTTATATTCATGAAATAGGAATAGTCATTGTCAATATAAGCAATCCATTAAGTGAATGACTAGTAGCTGAAAAGATTTAATCTTTAGAGCATAGGAAATCTATAAAAGCTGCGAAGTCAACAATATATGCTGTCCACAGAAATTCATTATTTTTAGTGAGACAGCTATTCCACAAAATAGCAGCCTCCATACAAGCACTCTAATTTACTTTATTAATTAATGAGCTTGAGATGTTCATGATGTCCCTAAACTTGTTCTAAAATGGGAGATACAGGAACAAGCTACAAAAGATAATAACCCCTAGCTTTGAAATGGCTAATACATAGTGCTTACATTTCTTGGGGGATCGGTGGCATCCCCTAATTTTAGATCATTATTCTTGCTTTTTCGAATGTTTTGTGACAAAAATTCTTGACTGATGGCAGTAGTGCTGGTGACAGTAGCAGAGAGAGAATCCAAGCCACAGGAGCTACAGCTGTTGTTACTCACCCTCTCAACATTACAGTCCTAAATCTACTAGCCAGTGTAGAAGCCTCTCTACAAGGACCTTCCTCATTTCTCCAGTTTAGTGGAGTGCATTACAAGTTTTTTACCAATAGTGAAGAGAGAGAAAGGAATGAGATTTTTCTTTTCATTTCTGTAAGTAATCAGCTGCCAAGTGCTACTGATTCCGCTACACCAAATGCAACTGAGCAGCATTTACCCAGCATTATAAAAAACCATGGTTCTCAAGGAAGACACTTCATATATGCTCACAGCTTTAAATAGTTTTAGAGCTCTCTTCACCAGAAAAGAGCTGCAGTGCTGCTTACTAGAGGAGTCTTTAGAGTGACTGAAGCATGAAGACTGGGCTCTTGCATCGTAATGAGTTATTCTGTACCAGCAATAACAGCTAAATATCAGTGATCCGTGAGCCTGAGGACAAAGGGTGGGTAAGACAAGCTCTCCTCTTCTGCACGGTGCTAAACCACCTTCATTCTGGGAAAACAGCCAGGAATTCCAATTGCACCTACCTGCAGTAAGGACTCACATTTTTGAGGTGCTGAGCAAGCACAGTTGCCTTTGAGTCACCAAGCAAAAAGGGTGCTTAGCACCCTGGAAAATAAAGATGTAGCCTGTATTTAACAATTGCAGAGTGCCTGCAGTTCCTATTGGTTTTACTGGAAAAACCCTTATGAAATCATAATATGAAAAGTAAAAAAATGAGAAAGGACACACCCTGTCCCTCCTCAGGTGCACCTAAATATGCAGCACGTACTCACACTGCAGTCATGGGATGATTTTTCGCAGACACAGAGGAAATTCTACTGTCCGCAGTATTATACTGAAATCTCCAAAGATCACAGGTATTTCCTATTGAAATCTGGGATCAGTGACAAGGTTATGTCTTTTGAATTCACCATTGTGATTATAAAAATGTCCTATAAAGAGCATTTTATTTTAATTTACTCTAAGTATTCTTTTACAGAATTCTCCATTGTGGACCATACAAAGAATAACATAACCATCTGCTAGAAATAATCACAGGGAATAAGTGACTAGTATCCTATGTAGGCAAATGACTGATACCAGTTTCTAAGAAATAGTCTACGTCTTCACACCTGAACTTCTGCAGTATCACAGGTGAATTAGAGTTGAAAATAAACATATTCATAAATAGAGAAAAAAAGAGGTGAAAGCTGATCATTACTTGTCACCTTGGGGTTTTGACTGAACAGAACAAGACTCAGATTGCAGATAGTTACATACACAATGGCTCTACACATACTACATATTTTGTGATGTTCCGCCTCTGGGAAAAGCAACTTTCCTATTTCATGCAACTGACTAAGTTTAATCAGATTGTGTGTTCACAGCTTTTTCCAAAAGACTCCTATACCTTGTATTACTTTGGGTTGTACTACGCAGCAGACTGCAATACCTTTTTTTCTGAGAAATGGTTATAATACGCATTTTAGTTGATGAGATACTACACAGTACCAGGAAGCCGTGACTCAATGAATAAATTCCAGTTTTCCTCACAAATCAACTAAATACAAAGACACTCTCCTGTTATTATTTTCCTGCAGTAACAGATTTATGTGTGAAATGCTCCATCACCAATTTGAGTTCTGGATACATGACCCTCATACAGAGCAACTATATATTAGGATTGTTTATCAGAAATGCAAAACTTCATCAATCAAAACATTTAGAAGGAGTATTTGGAGATCCTGCTGCAGTAGAACTGTTTGCCTTCATAGGTAAAAGGCAGATACAAACTGATGAGACACATTCAATTCAGCTCTTGAAAACAACAACAACAAAAGTCACTTATCAGAAGCACCTAAAATTCCAATGCTGAGGGTGTATGACAAATGCCTTGAAAGGAAAATGGGTTAGGATCTCCTTACTCTCTCACTGCAGAGATAATTGAACATATCATGGGAAAAAGAGGCATTGCAATAATGATTATGAACTCTGCATTTTAAAACCTGCAAAAAATAACACAACAGCCTTATTCTATTTATGTCAACGACAAATGTTTGAGCTAGTTCATACTGTTTGACCCACTCTGACATGCATATATTGATACAGATCATAGCAAAAGCTGTATTAGGCCTCTGGGAATTATAGCTCCCTTCCTGCTGCTTATAACCATCTTTGATGTAGCCAGAATTTTCTATTTATAAAAAGCATTACACAAGCAGAATGGGCCTATTTTACACAGAATTAGATCAGCAAGATGGCTCTGTCCCATTCATTCCAAGGAACATCATGTTTATTTTGTGACTCATAATGGCATAAATACTGAAAATGCCAAAAGTATCATGAAGTGAAACATACCCTTGAAGCCCAATGATCTGTTCTACACATAAATTTTTGCATGTGAGTTAACGCTTGAAAAATTCCAACTTGTACTTTTTTTTCAGCTATGTTGAGGACAACACATTGAAGTGTCCCAGTGGTGCTGTGGTGGCCATTACAAACACCACACAGAGGACCACGTGGCGCTCACGTCTGATAGCTGATTTGGCTCTCAGCAGTGCCAGACTCGCAGTGTTGGCTCAAATCCGCCAGGGAACACAGGCCTGTAAGAGCTGCCACAGGTCCTACTCGACCCCCATTCTGGCTCCAGCAGCATCTCTGCCTTCTCCAGACACTGATTTTTGTTTACATTCACTGTAGAATGAGAATCACCTTACAAGCCAAAGTTCTTTAATATTTGGACTGACATTGTCCTGGGAATAATTAACGTAAACCAAAAATTTGTTTAGTGCTCCACATACCAGCTTCTTAACCATCAGGTGTTTTACAATTCAACAGCAACAGCAAGTAATTTGTACGTGCTCATTCACTGAGTTACAATGTTTTAAGATAATACACTCACAAATGCATTACATCTTCCTGTAAATGTTTTGGGCGTGGCTGTTTTGCCTAATAGCATGATTTTAATATTATTCATTACACGGGGGATGCACACACGTTCAGTTTGCTGTGTCCTGCTGTGAACATACAGCTGAGCCCTGGTAACTCACCATCTGCACACCCTTGGAAAATGTGAAATAACATGTAGTATCTTCTACTGTTTTCCAGATAGCTTCAAAAAAAATGAGCATACTGCAGTCCAACATGTTTTACCTTGCAGTTGTTAGGAGAACACACATAGCTCCTGCTGCTTAGCTGGCACACAGCAATTTGTGGAAACGAGGTATTTTGGGATTATTCATACACTATAACTTTTCTAAGTGCACTTGTTTGCTAAATGTTACCTGATCTCTACTTTGATAAATATTACTCCATGATTTAATTTTCAGTAAATTGCCCTTTTTAGACAATTAATCACTTTCTAAGTGCAAGTTCCACAGGCTGTTCAGCTTTCAAGAAATGTTCCCCTCTCAAATCCAGAAAGTCTGTGGTGGAGGACCAAACACACATGTAATGAAGGCCTTCCCATAAGAACAGAGATGAAATAACCATAATTTCTACCCAAGAAATGCAAGTATCAGGATTCAGCTCTCTCAGCAGACACATCCCTTGGTAATGAGTTCACAAGTTGGCCTTTAATGTCTGCATTTATTTTCAGTACCTTGAGTGACTCCTTTCCTAGAGACTGACAGACTGCAGACTCACAAGGCAAAAATTGCCAGTGAAAACTTCAGCAATTCTTGCCAAACCAGTCTCTCATCTACTACACACTGCTCCTGGCTTCCTCTTGCTAAATTGCTCTGCAGACAGTCTTCAAGCCAACAGAATGATTCCTTCCCATTGCTTCATGGGATCAATGCTGCCATAAAAAGTATGTAGGTTACAGTTACATTGATTGCAGCAATAAAAATATTCATCCCTTTACTCAACCTTGCTAATCAGTCTGAGCAAGGTTTTAGAGCAATAAAAGCCATCTCTAAAGACTAAGAAAAGAATGTTTTTAATCCCTGCACTATTTATTTCTATAAATGCCAAATAACCTGCATCTCACACAAGGTGTCACGCCCAAGGAGAAGGGTGCAAGAAAGATGATGTGAAAGGGCTGTAGCACCACTCTTTGCTAGAGACTCTATTTAATGCAATGTACAGCACAGCATCAAGGCCAAAGCCTGCCAAAATTTAAACGCTAAATAGCAAGAGCACATCTACCGGAATAAAATTGTAGCACAGAAGTTGCAATTCAGTCAGTGACTTCTTGGAGGCTGTATGAAGGTTTTTTCTATGGGATGAAGGTTTTTTTCCTATGGGTAGCCCTATAATTAACATCTAGAACTGATTTGTGTGCTCCCTGACTCAATGACTTAGAAAAAGGGATTAATTTAAGCTTTTTAGTCACTTTAAAAGAATATTTACATTTTACAGTCAGTTTTGAGTGCTCCAATCATTCAAGATTTCTGTAGTGGTTCAACTTTACCCCATGAAAAATAAATAAGGACAGTTAGAACGGAGTGGGATTTTTCCCTTTATGGCTGGTACATTCTCAGATATTCATGGAGAAATTTCAGATCTGCACTATCTGTATTCTGACAGTGTTCTCACATGTGATGTCCCTCTCCTTGAATATGACAAGCATTGTGCCACAGAGTACAGGATTAGAAAATATTAAAAATGAAAACCAGAGACAGAAAAACCCACTCATTTGTTTTACTATTTATTTAAGAGTAATTTTCTTAATTGTATCCAGGAAGGAAAGCAGAACCCCAAACAAATACAGATTATCTTGCACTTCTCTAGGAAAAAAATTCCCTTTACTCCTGTAGAAATATACCAAGCACATTGTTTTTGACTTTTAAGCTTCCTAGTCACTAACCATCAAATTTTTAAAATGCTGACTTCTGAGGTGAGGGCTCATAACCTTGCTGACTGCTTTTGGACCTGTGCTTAGACTTTTCTGAATCCATCACCTTATTTACATTGGCCATTGGCTTTTCACCTGTCTCCATAATTTGCTTTCTCAGCTATAAAGGGCACTTACCTCTACACAGAGGTTAAGAGCAAATTTCTCAAAGCGTGCTCTCCTAGTTCTGGGATTCCGAGAGACAAGAGCAAGCGGTTCTGCCCATTCAAATGAGTGATGCCTGTAGTTGAAATTACAAGTTCTTGGTCACCCCAAGTTTGGTTTACAAAAACAGAACTGCAAAATGAGAGGCTATAAACACTATACACTTTACTTTCTCTCACAGACTTAACAAGGTTGCTCAGGTGCAGGTCAAGAATGGAAACCTGAGTCTCGGATGTTCATTTTTATCTTTTTTACACTAAATCATCAGACCCACAACAGAAGAAAACATTCACAGAAATCACCACAGCAGAATGTAAAGCTTACCTAACGAGTCTATTCCAGTATTGCAAAGCTGCTGGATAAGGCAATGTGAGACACAGGGCTACGATGCTTTCCTTGGTGACTCCCCCTGACAGAAGAGGTGGCAAAACCCCTGAGAGCTGTTTCAGCTTCTCTGGTGCTAAAATCCAGCACCCCCTTTTTCCAGAATAAAGCTTTCTAGAGTACATGATTGCAGCTTCCTTCTGACTCAGTTCCTGAGTGACACTTAACTTCATGGGGGCATGTAACTCAAAACCGTAACTCTGCCCTCTTGCTTTTCTTCATTTCAGGCAAAAACCATATTGCAATAAAAATGTAAACCTGATTCCTCTGTCTGTCCTCCACCTCAGCAGGTAACAGAATGTAAAAGTCAAGAGACAGGGTTACAAATTTTCTCCTTTGCTTCACAAAGCTTAAAATCCTTCAGAACTGCCCTAATTTCATTTTTCTCCTCTATTTTAGCCATATACTGTTCGCATGCCAGATGGGTTTTCCCCAAGCTCTCACACCACTATGAAAACTGCTGCATTGTTTGTTAATTTATCACTGTATTAAAATATAATAGGTGAACCATACCTAGATAAAATGAATTACAGGTATACCTCCCATACACTCTGTACATCACGCTAAGCAAAAGCTGTGTTGTGTTAACTGTCAAGCTGAGAAATAGCTGACATTTGTTATTTTAATTGTTTACTTTGCTGAAATAAGCTTCTATGAGAAGCTATAACTTTTATTAAATCTTTACTACAGCATTATTTTCACAGATTGGGAGGCAAAAACTAATTTTCAAAACTGCTTTGCCCTACAAGGTCACCACCAACAGCTTGAATGCACATGTCAAGGAGACATCTGCTTCAGAGATACCACTCTATGTTAAATGTGCATTATTTTAAAAATTTAAGATATTTTTCACTTTTAAAAGTGCTTATTCAGTAATTATGTCATTTTTAACTGGTGTTTATTAGCAAAGATTTTTATCCCCTGTGGATTGTTCTACCATTTCATAACAGCCCCGTGAATTAGACATCAGCATTTGCTTTAGAAATCACAGTAACGCATACCCATGGATGAATTCACAGACAAGCTGTCTGCCACTGATCTAAATCATTACAGAATTACACAGTAAGTTTATACATTTTCTTTGCCCAAGTGTTTTAAAGTCATTGATGAGACCAGAAAATTTCTCATTTCTCTTTTCTTTGAAATGAACAATCTTGTTTTCAGTTTTTTTTCCATTTCAAACCAATGCAACCATGCTTGGCAAAAGGGAAAAATTCTTGGTACATTGACATAGTGTTTCTTTGGCTGCAGTTCTCAAGTTAGCAGTTTCCCAGTCTATACTATCACTGACTTTAAAAGAGCTTCATGTGTAAAGAAGACAAAATGTTCTGGACAGACAGATATTTTCTTCATCTTTTCTTCCTGTTTCTTCATCTACTTTTTAACAGGATACTGTTAAAAACAGGATTTTGGGGTTTTTTTTACATTGTTGTTTGAGGATCAATGCATTGATTGATTTCTGTGAGTTACAGTTCACTTCATTTTATTGAGCCTTTGAATTAATAAAACTTGAGCTCTTCAGGATTGATCTCTTGCTTCATATTAATGGACAGATGCCCATTGACTTCAAGCTCTCAGTGCTAGAAATAGCAAGGCCAAATGTTTATGACTACACAGTGTAACACCTCGCTCTGCCTCCACTCTCAAGAGATCAAAGTTTCACTGTCAAGATTAAAATAGGCCTCAGGTTCTTTTTTTATTTTATTTTTTTCTAGAATATAAATATTATGCTTTGAGTTTTAGAAGGTGGAAAGCTCTGCTTATCTACATAATTTTTTGTTTGTTTATATGTGTTTTTGTTTGAAGAAAGGATGATTTTTTTTTGCTGTTCAAAACTGTAGCAGTGAAGTTGCTATATCCAACTTCAGCCTTAAGGATCCAAGAGCAACACAGGTTACGGAGAGAAAGAAAATAATTTTTAGACCAATAGTGGAGAAACAGGAAGGTTTGGGGCTTTAAAACTTTCATTGGGGCAAATACATAAAAGACATACAGATTTGCTTGAATATAGATTCCTTTTCAGACATATGCAAAGGATTGTCTCTTTCATGCTTTCCCTCCTGGGCCAAGAATTCTGCTAATCCTGTGTGTTCTCATTTCCCAGGGTCCTCAGGATTCTATCACTGACCCAATGGGACTGTTCTGCAGCTGTCAGTAGCCAGGACTGGAACATCTCGGTATGTCTGTTTATAGTTTCTTTGCTTATACCTGTTTTCCTTTACACATTTCCTAAAAACAACTTTCAAATTCTTCTAAGTAATTCACCTTTCAATAAACACTTTTTTCAGCAGGTGCTACCCAAATCCTATTTCAGGGAGAATTCTGGGTTTAAGGAGCAAGCCAGATGGTGCAAATTGCCTGACTGACCTGTAACTGCACGGCTCTACAGTTTCTGTAGCATCCCCGTAGCACACATTCGTGGATGAGGTGCCATGGTGACAGCTCTGACTCTGTTTCTGCAGGAGTCAGCTCCACTGTCCTGCCTCAGGCCTCAACCTGCTGCAGCTGAATTGAATATTTGCTGAGCCCGAGGCCCTAACCTGCTGCTGCTGCTGCCTTCATCTTTTATTTGATAATCGCCTGATGCCACCTGTCTACCTCACCCCACACAGCAACTGGGACCAGAACATCTCTACAGAAAACTAGAAATGTATGTCCCTCCTGGTGTGTTTGTAACTCCACTGATACAGGAGGAAGATACTTTCTTGTAGAACTGAAGGAGCACAAAAATGCTTCTATCCTAGCTCAAATGAAACCATTTTAATTCAAATATCTCTGGAAAGGTAGAGAGATCAGGTTTGCAGCATATTAGGACTCAAGAAGCTGAGTTACATACACCCCCTGGACAAGCAAGCCACAGGATTTCCTTCTTGACATAACTGTGTGACAGTTTCATCATTTCTCATTAGAACCTTATTTATCAAATATTGTACTTACTGCATGGCAGCAATGCAAAGAAGGAATTTCAGAAGAAGGTGGGATCAAGACTAAAGACTTGCAAACAGCAGACAGCAAACTGTCTGTTCTGAGCTCATCTCCGTAAAACTGGGATGCACCAAAGGAAGATCGCAGCCCTGGTAAATTGGCCAGCCCAAGGAGCTTGAAGGAAAAGCAGTGCAATAGATTTTTCTAATTCATTCCTATAATCTACATTCTACTATTTTCCACAAATACCACATATTATAATATAAATTATTGCAGAACCATGACTTTTTTTACAGGAAGCCAAAACTCTTTTATATTAAAAATGTCAAATGATGTTTTATTTAGATGTCTATGTTACACTAAAATATTATCCCAACTTACATGGAAACACTGTATAGTTTTTTATATTCATATATAGTGTGAAAAAAAATGAAAAATATAAAAATAAGAACTTTAGTGATTTGTATCAACTATAGATCTAAATTTTGATGGTATTTAAATAAATTAGAGGAATAAAAGGAGTGTATAATGCAGGGAAACAGTTACTTCAGTCGTTTAACTTTGGCCAGTGAACTATATATATATATTGTCTATTAACATCCACCAACAACAAAACAAGATTATATCAAGAATTTTTTTAATGTATATAAAGATATTTATTTAAGTTGTGTCATTTTGTATCTGTTGGAAGTTCATTTTCAGTTCCTGGCATTTTATGAAAATTCAAACTATACACCATTGTTTAGCAATAGTCCCAAATACTGGGAAACAAATATTACAAACCAGTACTAAAGGAAAAGATAAGTCTAATAGCAAACAGTTCTGACATTTGGTTTTAACTGACTTAGTTTTGTATCAATGCTATGAGCTTTCTAATAGGATTAAAGGCAATATACAACATATAACCTTTCTAATACAGAAAGGCAATCATCTTTTAAGCTTTTCTAAGAGGCAACAGAGTGGTAAGAAGCACTTTCACAGATACAAAGGGGATGCTTAAAAGATAATATTCAAACTGAACTTAGAGAAACAAGCAGCACTTGAACGGTTAATCTCATGTATTTTTAAAGAAAAAATATTTACTGGGGTTTTTTCTCCAGTTCTATCATCAATAATGCAACTCTGCTTTGTTTACATATTCCTTACAAGTCACCTGGGTTTTATTCTCCTTCCTGTCTCCTCTTCACCCTATATTTTTAAGCTCATTTGTTTTGGAAAAAAAAAACCCTACATAATATTAGGATCTTTTATGGCTGGGAACTATTAGGATGAAATGTAACAGATATTAAACATAGGAAAGTTGTTAAAAATGTGCTAACACAAGTGAAATCCAAAAAAAAACTACAGTGTGTGAGAAGCATATAAAATTTCTCTACACATGTCCTTCAAAAAAGTTTAATACACAGTCAGGTCACATTATTGCACATCAAATTCTCTAGGTCTCTAGCTGCCAGTAGCAATTATCTGTAAGAGAACATATTTTCCCTCGTGACTAGCTATCGGGAATTTTTGACTATACCTAAGCATAGCCTTGAGCAAAACTCCTACAGGGCATATTTGGAAAAGAGTATTTAATTTGGATGAAATATTAAGGTTTCTGTGCAATATGTCTATCTATATATTTATACATCTGTTTCAACATATTGATCTGTTTATCTGTTTATTTTAATTACATGAAATAGCTGTATTTAACTGTAAATAGTTCCGAATCTATACATTTCTGTGCAGAGTTTTAAGCGCAGTGCTCCGTTTCCCAAGGCTGCTGTGTGTAACACATCCCTAGCCACGGCTCCCACCCTGCAGGGCTGCCGGGGGTGCACCGCAGGGCTTGGCTGCACCCCTCACCCTGCACAGCCACCCCTGCCTCTGTCCCAGTGACGGCCATGGGATGTGCCAGCGCTGTTGTGGCATGGCTGATGATCAGGTGGGGAAGGGTGGAGTCGCTACGGAACGGGAACAACAAATTCCATCACTGCACAGGGAATAGAAAGTCATATAATTGATTATCTTTAAAAATGTATGAGGCAATCCAGCTTGCCAGAGGATTTTAAACAGTGCCTGCTGCGACGGTTTACAAACCTTTACACGACAGGCCGTGGAGTTTGCTACCACAGGTTTGCAAATAAGTTTCCAGTTTCAGGGTGCTGTAGATGAAAGGAAAAAAAACTGTGTAGTTGGATGATAATGGTCTGTCCCACAGCACACAAGAACCACTGGACTCTGTAATAAGAAACATAATGCAAATGTGGAGTAAAATTAATAATGTATGAGATTAATTTAATTTCTGTCCTGTGAACGCAGATGCAACCCCTGCCTTCAAATGAAATTATGCTGGTTTCATTTTGATATGGACTGGGTCTCAACAGTACATTAACTGTAAGAATGATTACTTGGTCTCATACTACACCCTCTGAAGTCTACAATAATCTTTCCATTGATTTCTCAGCAGCCAGAACAAATCCTTTACATTTATGCATTATGCATGTGTATTTATTGCATAACCACATTTAAATGTATGACAACGTAATGGTAAAAATTAACAGATTATTATTCAAACAGAGAGAGAAAAAAAACTTTATCAGGAGGTTAGGGATTAAAAAAAAATCTAACAGCAATAGACAATCACTAATTTTCAGCAACTCAATAGCTTGAATAAATACAAGAGCAAACACAGCAAAGACTCGAAAAGCTTTTACATGCACTTCTATTACTGCAAAAGAAAACAAACATTACAGCTTTGACAAATGACATATTCTGTGAGTCCTTATAGACCTGGTAGAACAAGAGCTGATACTTTCTAGTTTTCAAATGACCATGAAATATATGAAAAAGCAAAATAGCATAAATTTTCATCTCTCCTCTTAATAATACATTCACAGTCTTAAATTGTATTCTTCCTTCCTGAATTTTTCCAAATCTATCCTATTTATCTGATTGGATTTCTGTCCCATCTTTCCACATATTAGAGCTAATTAGTACCCCCTGATGAGAAACAGTCCACCGATGGAGAAAGCAGTTGGATAAGATCTACATTAACAAATGTAGTTCATTTAATATCATTTGTACTGCTGCATTATTAATAATACATAATTACCCTGTGCAGGCTGCAAAGGGGAAGAATAAAACCATTCATTAATTTCTTGGCCTTTACAAAAGGAGTGGTATATTCGCCAGGGGCCAAAGAAAAGGTATTGGACTTACAGAATGTCATTCATCAGCTTTGCATGTCACACTAAAATATTAACTTTTTTTGTGTGAAAAGTACTGCCTTATTTAAATTATATCCCTACCCTAGCCCGAGATATGGTGTGCACAGAGCCACTGGAATCCTCAGTTGTTATTCTGAAAGCAACTGAACAAAGCAGCAGGACAGCCAACTATCTGAAAGCTGAGATTTCCAGACAGCTACTGAGGGTTGTTTTCAATGCATACAAATTCCCGGCCAAAGCCCTACAGAATTTCCCATTACCTGCACTTGGCTATATTTATTGTACAATCTATTACTTATCTGCTAATCTATTTAATATTTTTTCATTTACATGTGTAAGTTATTCCAGACTTTGAACACTGCAGGAAGCAAATATAGAACCGCTTTAATTTCATCCACACTCTTCAGTCCAAATCAGCACAATAACACTTTACACCACTTATAGAACGATATAAGAGACTGCTAAATTGCAGACTAAAAGTACCTTTTAGGATATAGGATAAATTCATCCAACCATGAGCCAAAATCTGTTGTTCTCACTCCAGTAATAGCCTCAGTGTTGGTGCACATGTTTTGCCTGAAGAACCGCTGTTTAGGGGGGTTGGTTTGACCCTTGCAGGAATGTTACCAGACATACACAGCCGTCCGCATATTGACCCTTCCAGAACTCCCGTGTTCTTAAAAAAGAGAGAAGGCAAGCATGCCAAAACTCGGAACTGTGATTCCTTATTTTTCCTTGAAGAAGGAGTCTGATTGCCTACTAATGCTGTGAGTAATGCACAAACTCACATTTATTAGAACAGGAAGGGTCTCTAAAGCAGTTTCACCCTCAGCAGGAGTGGGAGACACGAGCTGGGGACACATGAAAGATCTGATTCGTCTTTTTCAAGAAGATTTTGGATGACAATCAGACTTGCTTTCAGAAATGCTTAGCTCACCTGTGACAGTACCTCGGAAATTTTGGGGAGTATTCCTGGTACTTTCTACATACTTCCTACAAGAGATTGTCATTTAAAGAGACAATTCAGCATCAAAACACTTTTAAAAAAATCAAGAAACAGAAGAATAAAACAAATACATGAGACAGAAGTTTGGGAATTTCTAGGAACTTCCAGGTACAAGAAAGACTGAATAATGAGTTGAGTCCAGAAGCCAGAGCTGAGCTCATCTTGAAGACAGAGGGGGAAACACCTCATTTTATATGAACTGAATTTAAATACCTCCCTAACAGAGCATGTGGGAAAGGGCCCAGCACAATTAAAGATGATCAGCAGGTAAAAAACAGAGTGCAGTGAATAGCTGCTTGTCCCCTCAGTTAAGCACGGAAAAGAACAGGAGCCATTGACTCTGCACTCCTGTGATGGAGGGGTAAGTCGCATCAAAGTTCTTAAATGTGACAGATTATTTAGTGGAATATTTAGAAACTTACTGCCAAGCAAAACACTACAGTAAAATTGCTTTTTAAAGGAATGGCCTAACAGTGGACACAAGGTCACCTGAAACTGTTTCTATCATTTGGGACAAGTCTGAGGGGAAAAAAAACCCTAATATTTATTATAGCAGAAGGATGTGTGGGGGTCATGCTTTACCTACCCTGAGAAGTCAGGGCACTGTCTTCAGGTCCCCAGTCAGAAATGAGACATGCAGGAGCAAAGACCATATAGCAACAGCAAGAACTCACGTCCATCTGGACCCAGCAAAAGTCACACAGCTGAAATTATACTGTTTAGAGACAAACTTAAAGTCAGGAGCCTTCTGTCTGACAGTGCTGAGGAGGGGAAATTACCCCACATTCCAGAGGCACTGCAGACCCTTGAGCCACCTGCATCCTTTTCAAGTGTCCTCCATCACCTCCCTCGAAAAAACCAAACCAAAAAGCCTCTCACTGCCCTAACAGTGATACCCAGCTACACAAATGCACAAGAAACTAGAACATCCTGTTAAAGGACATAAAGAGATACTTCCAAAAGAGGAAATGAAGGAAAGCAGAGTAATAGAAACTAACTAAAATTTTGAAGTATAAAATGAATTCTGGAGAGTTCTGAAGTGTTTGACATCCAATTCTTTTGGTTGCCTTCTCAAACTACTTATTTTAATTCTACTAAGTTTGAGCGATCCTAAAGTGAATATTAAGCATTTTAAAGAGAATAATCTTAATTAACATGTGATGAAATAGGACTTCTAGTATTGTTCAGATTACTGTGTATTTTGTAATGGTCATTTATTTTTTCTAAAAACAACAATATTAAGACATTCCTCATGTACTTGTTCACAAAAATTCACTGTGATATGTGTGTGTCTCTAGCTCCACTTTAAATTAATGAAACGTATGGTCTTAAATCTGTAAACTAAGAATATATGTAAAACTTACAAATTGTGAATTATTTGAATGCCATTATCTCACCAATATAACAAATAAAAAAGTAATATTTTCTTAAATAATGTAGAAAAACAGTAATGCATGTTTCACTCCTTAATTTTGAGAAGTCACAAAATGTTATTAAATCGCAAGGATTTTACCAAAATTTATTAAATTGAGTATGCTATATATGTTCAATATAAATAATACGTATTTAAATATATGAAAACAATATACTCCTATATAAATAATGCAATTCTAAAGGACCAGAACAGACTCCTAATCCATTTTAAGTCATACAACACAACTGAATTCAAGGTTAACAGCAATTTTATCCTAAATAGTGCCTGCTGCCAATAAGTCCTAGTTTCCCTGTATTTACTACAGGATGCCACACTGAAGATATATCACAATATAAAATAGATGTTAACAGATAGAGAAAGCCAGAAAACAAGACAGCTAACATAAAATGGGAAAACCCACAGACAACAACAGACATTAACTTGATAATCAGTCCACATGCCCGCAATATAACTGTCCCATAACTAATCCATCAGGATTCACTGATTCAAGAAAAGGTTTTGAGAAGAGGGACCAGACAGAACCATCACAAATATAAGCTGCTTGCTCACAACAACCAGGGCTTCCAGGCAGAAGAGGCTCCTTTTCCTCACTGCAAAAAACCAACAAACAAAACCAATTTCTAACATAGCTGGGTATTTCTCACCACATTTTTTCAAGGGTTGGAGACCTTTATTCAGCTCAACCCATTTGCTGTAAATGATGATCACAAATTCTTGGAGAGAGGAAACTCGTGGGTATAAACGTAAAGAAGCTGAATGTATCCTATTCTTATCTACTTGATTAAATATTCCAGAAAAATATTCAAAGGATAAAACTGAAATTATCATCAACTCCCTAATGATCAGAAATGCTTTGGAAGAAATTCAGAGCAAGGGGAAAAAAAAGAAAAAAAAAGAGGTTACCACAATCCAGGAAAATTTTCCACCTCCCTTATTCAAAAAAAATAGAAAGTCAGAAGACATTTAGTAATTTGACATTGTCTCACTCTCCTCATGCTAGTCTGTGCTTACTGCTTGTGGGTTTTTTAAAGACTTCTACAAACAAGATTCAGGCAGGTTGAGTGCAACTGAGCAACACAGATTGCACAGCAGCTTGCAATTCAAAAGCTCTCGATGAAATGGTATGTCTGTTTCTACAAATTGTAAACTAACACCCCAAGCTTGACACAGGCAGCTCTAATATTGAACAGAAGATCCATCAATGAGTAACATTTTTCATACTTTTCCTTCAGGTAAGGCTGGGCTTTTGACTACATCCCACCTCACTGCTCAGCCTTTGCTTTATGTCAGCAGACAGAGCGCCCACAGTCGCTGCTAGCACATCAGTACTGATCAGATTTGGGGGTCCGTGCCAACCTCTCAGCAGTGATTACACCGCAGCCCTGTGTGCCAATGGATGCTCTCCCCACTAAGCAAGTATAATCTGTTTCCTTCGCTGGGACTGTGGTAGCAATGTACAGCAGCAGTAACACACTGCTGAAGGCACTGCAGGGAGTAATGGAGCAAAATGTCTTACACCGAGGTGGATAACGCGGATTTGCTGAGCCCACACAGCTGGGCTCTGAGCTATCATCTATAAGCCCCTGCAACAAGTTTTTTCATTCTCCCTTCACCGAGGTACAACTAACTCCTGCATTTGTTGACTGAAAATGCTTCACACCTGAGTTTTTGTTTTTCTAAAACCTGATGGAAGTAATGCAAGACCTAAAATTGCATTAATTAAACTTAGTCCCATAACACATAGTGCAAAGCATTCTCATCATGAAGTCAAAGCTTTTGTATATTTGGTCATGTTTTTTTAATTCGTGCATTAGCCAACTGGGATAACACTATTTGAACACCCTTGAAGTTAAAATATATATTTTTACTCAAGATTTTTAAAGCTGTCACGCAGCTCCATGCTGCTCCTCTCCTCGCTCATCAACACCTGAGAGCAGCCAGCACCCTTCTGACAGAGGCTTCAGATAAGGGGCTTGCAATTCTAACCCACAACATTGCAATACCATTTCAACAGACAAACTATTATATAGAAATACTTAAAATGCGGGATTTTTTTTTTTTTTTACATAAAGAGGGAGGGCAAAAATTCACTAAAGTTTGCATATAATGAAAATATTTCAACAAGTGAAGCATAACAACGCAATATTAAGTCTAATATTGGTGACATATCAGAGATCTTGTTAAAAACTAGAGAGCAGGTTTTATTTGAACTTTGTTGCCCTTATATTAGATTCCTTTTTTCAGAATTAATTTATTTCCTTGTAGTTCTCATTATGTTTTTATTGCATTCATGGAATAGTGCAGCATTTCTCTAACTAATTTAACACCTGTAAATTCCCATGGCTGCTAATGAAAGACTATGTAGACTACCAGATAAATTTCTAATTCATATTTCAAAGGTTGCGAGTTCCAATCCTATTAAGGTTGTACTTATTAATGTTTCTATTAACTCTTTTCCATCTCTGAGGTTACAGATTGACTTAATAGTGTCAGTTTTTGAAAAGACGGAAAACACATCTGCTCCAGAACGTCACACAAAGTGGGGAAGAAGAAGAAGGAAACAAACTTAGTAAGAGGACAATTCAGGTGCAATGTCTGTGCTTTTCAAAGAGATGGCATTCTTGCAATTAAAAGCAAAAAGCACTGAACTACACATCTTGAATCCTTCAACAAACAATAAAAATCCAGAGCTTTTTCCATACAGTGCAACTAGCTTGGCTAAAGCTTTGCCTTTCATTCCTAACATACTTTTCTTTACATTTATCATTTATCTCCCACTGCCTCAGTTTATTCATCTCTAAAATGGATGCACTACTGACTCACCTCCTAGTTAAGTAATCCTTAATCCTTCGGACCTCCATAACTATTTCCATTCGAATTTTTAAGCCAATAAATTAAACGCATCTCCAATGGGATTTTGTCAGATTTAATTCATTAGTTATGAGAGTCTTAATGGAATAGCTATAGATGTTCAAAGGATTAATTATAGCTAAAAAACAAGCACTTAGAAAACTATTTAGCTATATCAAAAAAGAACATATCACTGGAAATAACCCAGCCCAAAGAGACCAGGAGCTAAGCAGCCTCTAATATTGCCCATGACTGACATAACTTTAAATGTTGCAGCATTCTGGAACAATTCTCTAATTTATGCTGTTACAGACCTACATTTGCCATCAGAAAAAAATTATGCAAAAGGTTTGAGGGTTTTAAAAAAAATATATTGTTTTGCATATTAGATAACATCTGAGAGGCTGTATTTTGTGCAGCTATTAAAGAAAATAATCTGAGTGGTGTACAAATATACAAATACTTGATCAGCAACCAGTACGCAAGATCCCCATCTCATTTCTTGAGTGGTAATTACTTTTTACAAAAACGCATCATTTTCTCAGAGTAACATCCTGTTCTCCTCCTGAATTTTTAATTTAGAAGTATTCACTGTATCCTTACATTGACCTTGAAATCATAAGGCTAAAAAGTTTAGTTTAGTTTGCTTCTCAATCTATTCTTATTGAACTGATAGTGTGTATTTCCAATTATGCACAGCACTCTATTGAAATTTTTAAAAATCCATTTGAAGGCACAAGTCCATACCTATAATATACCTGGGTTCAAAAATCCCACCAAAAAAAAAATCCACAAGAAACACAAAGGAATATTTAAGCCAATCTGAATAATTAGTTCAATCTGTTTGAGGAAACGTGAACATATATGCGTCACAAACACATTTCTGATAATTTAAAATGAAACTTGTTCTCTTATTTGGCTTTCTTCAAACAAGTATGAAACTGCTGAGACACATTAGGCTCTAGTTCTGGGGCAAAAATACCTATTTTTCCCACATATACCATAATAGCACGAGTCACCAAAAATCCCAAGGAGCGCAGTCTCTGGTGGAAAGGCTTGTGAGCAGTACACCAGAACTGACAGCATGCTCATGTCCTGATTCACAGGAGTCACTGTACAAGGGCAGAAACTTTTCAACCAACTTCTTGCATTAATTTGAGCACTGCTTTTTACTATGCCTTGCATTTGGTCCACAGTTATACCCTTAGCCAAATGACAGATGGATACTCTAGCTTCCCTGACAGAATATGCTTTCAAAAAGACTGACTGACAAGTTCCTATTTGTTCTTTTTCTGGGGGAAAAAAAACAGTATTTTCATATATATAACTGAGGGTCATGCTCTTGGTATTTTCAGAGCTCTAAAAGCCCCAGAGACATAAGGGAGACAGAGCAGACGTCTTACCGTTGATCACAAACTCCATCACAAGGAGAAAGAAGATTGAGACCTTGATGTAGGCTGTCAGGATTTATACCAAGGGGGGCTGTCTTCAAAAGAAGGCTGTGGATAAATAAAAAGCCAGATAACAGGCTCTCCAGACAGAGCTTTAGAATCAGGGTGCATGGGCTGAGGAGCCCCATCAATAGTATTTCTGCAACACAACCTGCCAAGAAAACTAGGGAGGCTCTGAAAAATGAGTGAACAGGGACTGGGAGAGTTTATTTATCCATATGGTAACAACATTCAGACAACTCCTAGTAACATGCAAGATGTAGTAATGTACTTGAGTGGAAATAATTTTAAAATATATTGTCTCCAAATTCTTATGATTCATGCTAGCTTATACAATCCTTCGGGCCAAATACCACAGTCCCTCCTCAGCTCTCATTCAAGGAAAATCTGTTCAAAATCAATAGGAGTTTGCTTATATAAGGAAAAAAGTGAAAACTAAGGATAAAATAGGGCTATGATTCATTGTACACATGAAAATTATTTTGGTTGTTCAAACATGCACACTATAAATCATAATAAAAAGATGCTGTACCACTGATGACCTACTTTTCAAAATCTTTACGCAGTTACTAATGGAACTGAATACAAACTTCAACACACAAGCAAAGCCAAAGTCTATAACCTGGCTGACAGCTTTCACTTCGGAATGTCCTGGTCTGTTCAGAAACTGTCAGCTCCCTACATTGCACAAGCTTACTTGTTCACACAATTACACATGAGTATTTTAAGAAAAGACTACACGCTATTAGGATGGGAAATATTCTACTTTTCTTATGGTGCCTCTGCATAAAAATAACAGTCTTATCAATTTTTTTTTTATTTTACCTTCTAATAACACAATCTGGGATTTATTTTGGAAGATTTGAGTGCCTCCAAATAATTTATCTCTCACAAAAAACATTACCATGACAAATATTTAACTATTAAGTAGGTCATGTTTAATTCATTTTACTAAGTAAAAACGTTATCAGTACAGACGCTTAAGAAAATAAGTAGGATTGTTTTATTATTTGTAAATAATTTGTAGTGAAATTTTACAGACAAACATGAAATGGACAAAGACATTTCATGAGATATGTAAATCAAATTACAAACTATTATTTATTCCTTTCTTACTTTTTTTTTTTTTTTTAAAGAAGGCAGGAAACACTGCTTGTTATCAAAGACATTGATGCAACTTTTAAGGTTTGCCACATTTAATCATTTTTGTTGAGAGGAGTGAGCCAATGGTCCCCCAGATTTCAGCCAGTCCTACAACACTTCTCTCATTAAATTTTCAAATTTTTGTATTCATTTTAACTTACTACTCTTACTGTCACCAAGTTCATGTTTTAGACTGTGAAATGCATGCATACACGCATTATACAATAAAGCAAAAGTGCCTAAATTTCAGTAGTATGTGTACTATTTCTTGTCCTCTTCAGTTATACCCTTTTATTTTATATTCACGCTCTTCACTCCTTCATCATAATTTTCTGCTCAGACACAGCAGTACAAACCCCTCCCCACCCAACCACTTCCGTTCTTTTAATTTATGCTCTCAGTTTCTCCTACCAGCTCTTTTTTTCAAACTTTTTCATGATACTTAAGGCTCTCCTTCCCCCTCTCTTCTCCCATCTTTTCTCCTCTCCACTTTTTATTCCTAATAGTCTTTACATCTCCATCACTCACATTCAAAGTGACACATTTAGGAATTTACCTCTTTTCCCCTCCTTATCCTTCTGTCAAAATACCTGTTCTTTCCCCTGCTGCAAAATTTCTCCAAGACATTTTGTGAAGCCAAAGCATGATTTCTCATCAGCATCTTTGCTGGCACGTTAGTGCATAGCTTCCCCTCCTGTGCAGCAGCACAGGCTGTGTGTGCATAATGGGGTGTGCATTCTAGCAGACTGCAAGGATGGTGAGGCTGGTGGGTGTTAAAATGCATGAATTTATGTGTGTGTATGTGAATGTGAGTTCACATATAGGTGCCAACTGCCAGCTATACTCCCAGACCCCATGAATGACTGCAACTAGAACTTGAGCATTATTAAATTCCACTTTCAAGCCATGCTATAAGAATATTTTGCCTTAAGCAAAAGAAAGCAGCTGCAGAAGCTTAATATGAAATAGGAAATGCCTCCACCTGATTATCTTTGAATCTTTTAAAGAGTCTGAACCAAACTAAAATGTGTGGACAGTACAAGTGATAGGATGATTATATTTTTAAGTGTAAAAAAAAAAAAAAAAAATTGGAACTGCTGAGTCTCACAACATGCTATCCAAAGGAAGGAGGGAGCTGCTATTGGACTGCAGAGGGCAGAGAAGTAGCTCTCTGCATCCAAGAGCACAGGGAACAGGAATCCATGGGAATGATGCAGACTCTGGATAAGAACGGAGAAAGGAAAAAGACATCCTGCTGAGGCAAGGACAAGCATGCCAACACTGAAATCACCTGAACCTGAGTGAATCTCTGAAGAGCCCCATTGGTACATGTTCTCTTTAGATGAACAAAATGTGTTTTAAATATTTAACTCTTTCTTGGAACCAGAAACAGAGGTATGAGCACACATGTAGAATTTAATTGAACAATTCCTAATGCAAACCCATAAAACTGTTTGTTTCATTAAGTAAAGTGTAATGAGACAGGAATCTCATGTGTCATTTTATAGATTCCTGAAGCTCATACAGAAATTTCAAACAACACTCAAACCACCTCATTTCTACAAAATTACTGATGTATCTCTTTTTAAGAAGCCAATCTTTCAATGTAATTTCTTCACAGTGAAGCACTGTGACTGAGGACGCTGTGCCTGCTGCTAGCCTCTCTCCTCCAAATTCTGCTGTTGCCTCTGTTTCCTTGTGCACCTGCTGTTTTTCAGCACAGACTGGTAACCCAAAGGTCACGCAAATCTGCATTTATCCAGCCAACTGCATTGCATCTGATTTACCAATAAGGGCAGCATCTGAGTGATACTGAGTGATGCCTCTTAAAAGAAGTACCTGGACGGTTCTCTGAACGTGTAAGAGGCAGCATTTCCCATTCATTAAAAACCAAAAGCATGCAGAAAAATCCTTAAAAAGAAAATCACATCTAAACCTAGTATTACACTGTTAACCACCTGCCATGTCTAGTGCTGAACTGTCATTCCTTTGCTCCCCAAGAACTTGACAAGGCAAGTTCACCTCCCCAAGCATCTTGATTTGAAAAGAAGTAAAACATTCACCTTTTGAGCACTCCGAGATTTAGAGGCCAAAGGTCCATAGTAGGCAAACAGATTAAAAGAACAAGAACGGTTTTACAGTTAAGATACACTCAAGTGTGCTGATTTTAATCTAATGCCCCAAATACAGAAAAAATTGTTTCATCTCCCACATCTCGTTTAGAAACACACATCTCTCTTTTCTTTTTCTCTGTCTCCTTTCTTTCATACAACAAAAAGAAGTAATGATGTTCACTGATGACACATTTCAAGAAGGCTAATTGTGATAACAATCATTAAATACAGGACATCGGCAGAATAATGCCAGGAAAAGGAATAATTTCATTAATCATCTCACATTCACCTACTCATCAGTTCTACAATATAGAACTTCAAGCTAAGCTTTCTGTATTGAAATAACAGGTCTTTGTTTCAAAAGGAAAAACATATATGCATTTAAAAGCAAAAGAAAACCTCTCTTTCACAAGATATATATAATATACACATATCATGGCAGTTTTTTCATTACATTTCATTTTTTCATTTCACCTATGTGCTGACTATATTCAATTTAGTCCCATCACCCTCCTTCAGTTCCACAGTCACATAATTGTTATTACATTTTCATCAATACCTCATTTACTTTGAAAATATAAGAGTCTCTGTCCACCTCTAGATAGGAAATTATTTTTTGTTTCTTATCCACCTTTGCTGCAATAATGAAATATCTCCAGACTTATTGTTAGATGTGTTTCTTTTTTGAAATGCCATCGTTACACAGAGCACCCTGACAACCAGAGACCAAGAAAGAATAACTTTCCAGAAGTCACATTTCTCAATCAACACAAGTTTACAATTTTAATAGTACCATCAGTCAGGTGGACATAGAAATGATTGTGCATTTCATAAGGTTCTAGAACTACTGTCAGGCAGGAGTTATGTGTCACATCCATGCAAGAAAACTACTGAAAATAAAAATTTTCCTTGTCTTCTGTAATATATTGACACACTGACTCTATTGAGCAGCATATAATGAGGAGACTTGTGACTAACCGAACACTACCACGCTCAGTATGTGGAAAATCAGGAAGAAAAGCATATTTTTGTCATTTTCAGAAGTAAGAGGACACCTAACTTCACCTGCCAGTTTTGCCAATTTTGTCAGAGCTGAAGAGAACAGTTCAGGCCACTCAAATGTGCCTCCTTGTTTCTTCAAGCCATCAGCAACATGCCACAGTTCAAGCAGATGCAGAGGACACAGCTTAGTGAGCGCACACTGCAGGAATTGCAATCACTCGGTGACATCCCTGCCATGGCCATGAGAAACTACAGTGGCCCAAGGCCAGATAGTTGGTACACGGAAAAGACGAAAACATCACATCAACTACTCCCACGTATTGGGTGAAATGAGTCTTGTCATCCTAATGAATTTATCCACTGCGTGCATTTTGTAAGTTATTGCTACCAAGAGATGAGTGGTTATAAACACTCTATGTAACGCAAGACCATATTAATAGTGGATAAAGACTAGCTCAAGATGAGAATTGTTATTATTTTGGTGGAGGTTTTGGCCCTTTCTGAAGCTCCTCTTGCATACTCTGTGCCTCTGCAAGTGATTGCTCCCCTAAGCACTGTAAACAGTAGGCAGAAAGTGGCAAAATTTCTGGAGACATCAATAGAAACTCTGCATTACATGATCAAATTTCTACATCATTCCTACCTGTCCAGGACTTTGATCATAGTGGATTAACACATGACTGGTCTCTAGGATAGCTAGTGTCTCTCCCCTTTGCACACATTACTTATATAGACTACGCAGAGTAAATTGACAGGACTATATACTGTAACAAACAATCACTTCAAAATTCGTATTAAAGAAAGCCCTATTTTTTCTAGAAATCATTAATGGAACTAGTACAACATAAGAACTTTGCCTATAAAATGCTTCAAGTGGTGAAGATCCCTTGTGTTTTGCTCATCAGAAGTGTGACAGCTGAAAGGTGAACATTCCTTTATTTCATACTTAGGAAGTATTGAAAAAATATTTTCCCCTGAAATCAATGTTTGGATTGCCTCCAGGAAAAAATACAGTGTTTGCCCAATGCAGTTCTTTACAATTGCCTGCAGAGAACTAGATGTTGACTTTTTTTATTAATGGAAGTGAAGCAAAGGTTTTTTTCCTTCATCTTGTGCTTATCGAACTTATTGCCATTAACCTTGCAGATAATAAGTCTTCCATCTTCTTCTCTAATGACAGACATGAAATAAACTCAAGCCACTTCAGCACTGCTTTGAAACTCTCCCTTCTGATGTGTCATCAAAGCAGTCCTGAACAGGCTTTAAAATGAGATGGTTAAATGAGCTGCAGTTCTGCCGTGCTCCCTCCTCCCACCTGTTGAATCCCGTGACCTAGAAGTGAAGAAGCCACCTGCATCCCTCCTGCCAGCTCAAACTGCTGCACGTGATTGCTGCAGCTGTAGCCAGGATGCTACAGAGGGATGCAGAATCACAGGAAGTATTACAGAGACAATAACAATACTAAGTCAAATTCCAAAAAGAGAGCACGGTAAGTGGGGGGAAGCCAAGTGCTACCTGGACAGCCAGAACTACCTTCCCCAGTGCACTGCACTGTATCTGACACGCCACAGCTACAGTCTTGACCTGGTAGCGTTTCATTTTATTAAACTATCACTGTTCCTAAATTCAGCCAGAACAATCCCAGATCTGTAATTTTTCTTCCATTCAAAAGCATACCGCTGTTTTGGAAAACATCCTGGTCTCCAAGAAGATTATGAGAAATACCAATCCATTAATACTGTTCCTTAGGAGTTAATTTCATCTCCATGTAAGTCTATAAAAGGGTTCTTACATGGAGGGCAATAGAGTTGAACTAAAGCTGTGCAAAATGTACAAAGAGCCACATGAAACTATATAAAACTCACCAGGTCTAAGGAGTGCACTAATAATTTGAACCAGCAGGGCTTTGCTCTAAATTTTATTGAGCCAGAAAACCTTTCATTAAAATCAGAAATGTAATTTTGGTCACTATCTGGAATTGTACACATTTCTGGAAGCTAATTATTTCACTTTTTCCTCCCCTTCTCCCCCTTCCAGGATGAATGCTGTGGCTGTTACAGAAAGCCACGGGTATAAGTTTCATGGTTAGACTTCTGGAAAGCTAATTGGCTCCATGTGACCAACATCAAACCTGCTACAGCTAAGCACAGAGCCTCTCTGTGCCTGACTTACATAATTCCAAATTCCAAAAAGTAAAAATTCTGAAAGATACTCTTTTAAACACTAACACGTGTTGCTGCCTCCTGCTGCGACTGACCCAAAGGGAAGAGCCCGTCACTGCTCTCAGCAAGCACATCAGTCCTTTGCTCTGTGCTTCCGGGGGAGAGGGCTCGGGTTCAGTCCCTCTGGAAAAGCAATTATGTTCTTACAAAACTCTGCTAGCTTCCACGCAAGGTTTCACTACCTATTTGTGTAGCCAGGGAGACAGAAGTGAATCAATCTTAACTCTTTACCTGGCTTCCCTGAAAAAAGGAAAAATAAGTAGAATAGGGTTTCAAATTTGAAACATGAAGTATTCCTCAGATGACTGTGCCACTACCTCATTCAGGTTTCAAGCCTACAGTAAATCCAATGGCAGCAAACTAGGCAATGCTGGTTTCCAGTGACTCTTTTGTTAATAACTCTGTCTAAAAAATGTTTAACATACACTCTCCACTCTCCTGATCACACATGCAGCAGGAGCGATTTAACAGCCAAAAATATTTACAGGTATGCAAGTTCCAGATCCACACATTCTGATGGGAAAAAAATCAAATACACAATTTATTTGGGGGGAACTAGAGCTTCATCAATCTTCAATTTATGTAACTCTGGTTTTCATAGCACTTACAGGACTAGATGTATAAAATAACAGCAGTAGAAGAAGCAACTACTTACATAGAAAAAATAAATACAAGTGGAAATTTCTCCTTAGGAATAGAAGAATTTTCACAGAAACAGTAACCAGACGAGATAAAGTGTGAAAGTTGGGGGTGAGCTTGGCATATTCTCAACACTGTAATTTTTATTTAAGTTGTCATAGATGAAAGTGCAAGATTTGTTTGGTTTAAATATGTTGAACTAAAAATTTTGATAATAATTGAGCCTTTTAGACAAAACAGGACCAAAGATTTTAAAATACTAGAATTTATTTCAGTGATTAAAAAACAAGATATCAAGTGAATGTGATGAGGGCAATCAGAACAAAAATATGTAAGACCTGAAAGAAAAAAGAGATTAAAATTTAGTAAGAACTGGATGACCTTAATAACTTAAGTAGCAAGAGAGAAGTGAAATTGGATAATAAGATGTTATTAAACTAAAAGCTTGGAAAATAATCATTAAAAATGACCATAACCAACAGATGACCCTTGGGAGAGTCAAATAAGCATGCTGCACTGCAAAGCTGTGGTGTGATGTACTTCCAGTATTCATGAATCAGAGTAAGATTTTCTTTGAAAAAAAAATTAGGAAGTTTGTTGGCAAATACAAATAACGACCTTTATCGATCACAGCCTAACAGTAGACACACAGCATTCTGTCTTGCCTCCCGAATATTTGGAAGTAGCTGACATCAGAATTTACTTTGCTTATCTTAATGGTAGAACATTCAGCATCTGTTTAAAAGCACAAAACTGTACTAGTAAACAGTTTGTGATCAAAAAACCCCAACCATACTGTACTGTGAAAATGACCCTGAGATCCACCAATGAGGAATACATAATTATGGAGAGTAATTAAATACTCATCTTTGTTAGCATTTGGAAACAACTTTTTCCCCACAGATATCAAAAACACTGAACTAACTTAATTTTTGGTCATTGTCAGAGTCTCTTCTTTTATTTTTCTTTTCTTTTTTAATGAAATCTTCCTTTGACCTGAACAACTGCTCATAGTCACCTTCTGAAACTTGATGTTGCTCCTTTGTATGCTCAAAACCCCCCTGAGACATCAAAAAAGCGATGTTGAGAACTGGGCATGAACAGCATATGGGCTAATCATCATTATTTCTTCCCCTTCACCATCCAGAAGCAGATTTTACTGTAAATCACTGAAAACCAAACTCCACAATGTCTTCTTTCCTTCTACCCACATTTTCATTTCAAGCATCAGCTCACAAAAACATTTTGCAGAGAAAAAAAAAATAAAAATCAACTTTTCCCAGAGGGTTTTTTTTTTTTTCCTGTTGATTGCTGCTTCTTGGCACCAATTATAAGCAACTGCTTCACAGCTGAACCAAAGCAGCACAGTCAGCAAAATCACAGCCTCTCCATTCGCAAGCAATCAGAGAGACTCGATGCAAAGGAGCAAAGGTGAGACAGACACCAGCCTAATAGGCCAAGGAGGAATATGCCCCAAGTTCTGCTCAGTCCAGGCAGCCTGGTTGGTCAGAATGTAAATCTCTGGTAAACAATTTCACTGCCTGTCTGATAAAGAACTGCAAACTCAGTAGGAAGCACATAACTGCTGGGACAAGGGGGACTGCAGATCCTGCCACACTAAAGCCAGTGCTAAAAATAAAAGCATATAATGAACTCGCTGCCCAGCTGGAGTGAGGCATCTCTGGTCACTGGTCAATAGTGACAGTGGTAAGAGAAAACAAAGACGATATTCAATGCCTCTTCTTAATGACAGGAGACATCAAACAGCTGACTGTACAAGCAGCCTTGTGGGAATTCACAGCCTGCCTCAGGATCATGCTTCACACCTTGATTCCTGGCTCTGGTTCTTGATCCTGCTTCCTACCCGCTGAGCCCTGGTTCCTCATATTTTCTTTATTCTATCCTCCCTGTGCTACAGCTTGCCCCTGGCTGGCCTGCTTGACCAAATCCAGCACCGCCCACTGGCTGCTGCCTTGCTGCTCAGAGTCCTTGGCAGTCTGTCTCAGACCTAAACAATGACCTCAACCCTGAGCTGACGTGTTATTTAATCACTCTGGGTCCTCAATCATGACCCCAGAGCTGATTTGTTAGTCTGACATTAATCTGGTCTATCTCAGAAGCAGAGACACCTTATACAGGTGATGCAGGATTTGGTTCTTTAGGTCGGAATTTCTTTGAACTCCACTAGAAGTCAGCACCACAGCACGGGGGTCTCTTCACATCTCTACTGTTTGCAAGCTTTAGCAGAGAAATCAGCTTGATTAGGTTTAACTCAGTCTTCTGGAGAGTGCTCAGTCATGCGTGGTCATGTTTAACTAATAAGTACCACAGAAGGTGAACAAAGAAGCGTGATATGCATAACATGGAAAGCAGCTCTGATCACTTCGATACCACACCCTGCAAGCTGTTGGCAAGTGCTGTGGCTTTAGCAGGAATTTTGGATACAGTTGGGTGACTTTTGCATTGATCACTACCGAAGTGCCTGCTCTTACCATTAAATAATTTCCCTGGCTGATCTAGCAATAGTGTTAGTAGATGCTGAAGTAGATTACATTAACCTAGCTCTCTGTGTTCATAATGAAGCTCTATATGATCTGTCTTAGCAGAGAGTGAAAAACAGTAATCAGCACACCAAGACAGAGCACAAGCATGAAATCTGCCTAGGGCAGCAGGCTAATGCAGGCAACAGTCAGAAGCTCAAGTGAGAAACCCTCTCTGCTCCCACAGGAGCACAGGTCTCCTCCAAGCTGGCTCTGCAACAGCAGTAGGGCACAGGCTTGTTGAAAACACGTTAGAGTTCTCTGATGAAGGGATGGTTATGAGCTCTCAGCCCTAATGCTGCCCCACAGAGCTGCTAGGCTAAAGGCAAGAAGGATCTGAGAGAGCAGAATAAAAAAGATCATGGCCAGATGTGGCATGAATATCTACTTCTGGGGAAGGATCAGCACACCATACAACCACGAAACTTTGAAATCATTTGTGAAAAAACAGTGATCAGGGCAGAGAATGTTTTATGAACAAAAAAACAATTCAGTGTCAGCCAACTCAAACTACAGTACCATTAGTTAGATGGGTTGCCTGTCCTTAAGTGACCAAGGACCACAAGATACTTTCTGGCATTAGGGCCAGCCTGCTCTGCAATCCTTCACCCATTAGTTAATAATGTTACTTTGTGGGTGCATGTTCAGGTCAGAAGTCCAATAGCTGGTGCAAGCCTCTGTCTTACTTTCCACTTAAACTTTGACCTTGCTGACTTTCCTTGCTCTCTCCTACATATGGTACTAGCTGTGAACTGCTGCAAACTGTAGAACTTCTCCCACCCACACACAGAAGAAACCCTTCGTTTCCCTGTTTTACACTCCAGCAGACATAAAAGCTATGTGCATTACTCTCCCAGTCTGCATGTACATAATTTTCTTACACTCCTGTCCCAAAGTTAAGCAGGAAACTTACCTAAAGCCTATCCAAGACTTTTTTCCACTGACCAGATCCATAAACAGAAGTTCAGGGATGATGACTAGGGAAAAGCAGAATTGAAGCACTATGTCATGCAGGAAATCGAAGGAGAGACTGATAATACTCTGGGAATCACACTTCCTTGAGAGGGTAGTCATTTGTAGAGGACACTCCTGTAACCTCTCTAAGGCAGCTGTATTAAATTATTGCCATGTTTTTTTGTTCTACAACTCATCATAAGAATTGCATTTGGAACTCTTTTTAAACATTCATATCACTTGACAAAGGAAATTCCCATTAATGCAGAAGTCATAAGCACTACTGAAAGTGATGCTTTTTCACAGGTCCTCATTTATCAAAAACATGCAAAACTAGATAACAACCAAGCTAACAAACAGTATTTCATCACTTTTCTTTCATTTTCAATAATTCATAGCACTAACATTTACTCTATTACCTGTGCAGCATAAATATTAATGACATGACACTACAAACTTTGAGTACTTTCTGACTAGATCAACAACACAGAACTCTTGCCCTTGGACTAAAGACAAAAGATTGTCACTGTGATTAACAACAGAAGTGACAGAACCTTGTAACTGCAATCAAGAAACATATTATTCCAGAGAAACAATTCACTAGTTCCTAAATGCATTTCACAAAGGCTTGAGATGTGTTTTCAAAAACATCAGAAAACCCACCCTGAAATTATTGTATTGCATGGAAGCTTTGGCAATCTTTTTACTGCATTGCAATGTTCCAAAAGATCTATGCCTCACATTTAGGAGGTTTTCCATTTCGCATGTTTAATGTTACAATGCACTAGTAAAAAAGAAGGTTACGTCCCACTTTCCCTGAATGATTAATTTCAACATACTTTTAGAGGAATGAAAATTTAGCTCTTATTTAAGAGGGTAGAATGGAACGCACTGTACCACCAAACTACTCACCTATACACAAATAAATTAGGGGGCTCTTTCCCCCAGTTTTCCTGGAAGGAAAAACAACACTCATTTATTATTTCACTGAATTAATCTACTCAAAATTTAGAAACTTGTGATGACACAAATCTGATAACACATCCAAAAGGTTCTTGCACTTTCCTAATGCTACTATTACTAATAATGCTTTATCTGAACTCACTTTAATGCACAAAAGTCTATTCAGTGCAGTTCAGCCACTTGAAGAGCCAAGGTTAACATTCCACAGTGCTGACAAAAAAATAACTAAAGAAAGTAGGAATCCACAACTCGGTATTCTTTAAAGAGTCATAAGTATCTGTTAAGAGATTGTCAGGCAAGGACAATCTGGACTCCTGAATTCTAAACTAATACTTATTCTACTTAGTACAGACAGCTCCTCCCCTCTCCCCTCCCATCCTTCCCCCCCACCATTTTCTCAGTTTACTTCAGCAACAAAATGGGCACCTTTTTTTTTTCCTGCCCATTCCCTTGGGAAGCTATAAATCTTGAAATGCATTTCTGACATGTTGACAACTATTGACACTATTAACTGGGGGCTGCCTGAGATGCGCAGAGTCCTCTCATCTCTCTCATCCACAACCATCAGGAAGAACTCAAAAACCAAATCAAATATTGAGTAGCAGATGAGTGAACTGTAGTGTTTTGGCAACCTTCGCCAGTCTTTGTTCTTCAATTCTGTTCAGCTTTTCTCTCCTTTGTTTGGCTTGCTGATCAAGGTCCAAAATGTGAGGGCTACAATATGCCTAGTTTAGCATGCAAATGCAAAGATCAAAAGCAGCCCTCCTTTTCACGAGCACACACGCACTGTCTTAGTCAACAACCATATATATCCCACTTCTGGTTTTGCCACTGGGAACATGAGATCTAAATTAGATTCAGAGGATAGGAGAGAGAAAATTAGTGGTTTGTCATTTTCACCCATTCCAGCACAGTTGACCACAAGTTGTGGCATAAACAATAAATTACATACTATGAAATTTCAAAGAACCACAGTCACTCAACATGCGATTTATTCCAGTGTTTGTTTGTTTCTTTACTTTGGCCTTTATTTAATTACTATTCTGGGTATAAAACAATTTTCGTGTATTGCTCAATCACATGGAGGCAGGCATATCTGGACCCATGTCAGGCAGAGGAAGACTTGTGCTCCAAACATGTACAGGGGAGCTCACTCTGAGCAGAGAGAAAGAGATAACCACTGTCATCCTTTAACACCACTTAGCATACAGTTTTAAAACCTAGCAATTCAGACGTGACCAAGAGGAACCACTTTGCCACAAGGACAAGACTTCTCCCTTTGCTTCCCTGTAATTTATAAACCTTCCATAACAATGGCTGCTTTTGGTTCAGAGAACCCATCTGTAGTTCTCCCCTGATATCCATCAAAGTCAGCAGAGTTATCTTCAGGATCAATGTTTGATAGCTTTTCTAATAATGTCAGTTCAACTCTGATCCTTTTTTTCACAAGGACTTTCTTTTTTTTTGCTTTTTGCAAACATTCTCTCTCTGTTGCCAGAGTGAGTGCTTCTCCTCTCTTTAAAAAAGAGAAAATAGAGTAGAATATTTCAGTTTAAAGGGGCCTATGGTGATGATCTAGTTCCACTGCTTGATCAATTCAAGGCTGACCAAAAGTTAAAGTATGGTAGTACAGGCATTGGCCAAACGTCTTTTAAACACTGACAGGCTTGGGCCATCCACCACCTCTCTAGGAAGCCTCTTCCAGAGTTTGTCTACTCTCTCAGTACAGAAATGCTTCCTAATGTCCAGTGTCAATCTCTCCTGCAGCTCTGAACCATTCCCACACACCCTATCACTGGATACCAGGGAGAAGAGATCCACTACCAGGGAGAGGACAACAGCTTGCAATAAGTGAAGAAAAACATTAGGAAGTGCAAGATGTGCAGTTATCAGCCATGGAAGAGTTATATGATGTTTAGGTGTTTGGATCCCATTCCTGCCCTCCTTCCCTGCCAAATGAAATTGAGGGAATAGAGCAGAGCTCCCCCAGCTGAACGTTTTCACATGTCCTGAGCCAGAGCCCATAATTATACAGAATGATACACAATATAATTTCTACCAAAAAACTGGAGACTTAGTGTTACCTTAACCTTGTCCTAAAGCAGGATGGATTGTTCCGTGTCTTCTGCAAAAGGGCTAAGAAAAAGAGGCCTTAGCCTAGTTTAGCATTTAGTGAATACCTGGTTGAGCAAATAAGACGATCAGATTATTAGGGGAGGAATATGGAGAGTTTCTATTCAGCCACCCAGGGCTATTTAATTACTTATAATCTCCTTGATTACATGTGAGAGGGGTCAAATCACTTTTGTAACACATGATTTTTTATGTCATTTTTCAGCTGGCAAGGTAAATGATTATGGCTTTTTCCCTCTAGCACCAGATGGGCTGTAGTTGTTAATGTCTGTTATGTTAATAGAGTATGCAATATTAAGGAATATAAGATATTTATAACAAGTTATAACAGAGCTATGACCCAAACAAATCAGATATAAAATTTTAATGAATTGGTCCCTCAGTCTATTAATATAGTTGTAGGGTAGAAAGCTAGCAAATACATTTTCTCCCTCAGGCACTACAGCTGGAGAAAAACATTAGCCAGGGTCAAACTCTCTTGCACACTACTAAGAGAAAAGAGTATGTTTGAAAGTGACATAGAGTTTAATTTTGGGAGGATTTCTTAGTAACATCACTAACTAAAAACAAAAAGTTGAACTACTTTTTCCACATTTTGTTCCTCTATGTTGAAAATACACATTTATAAAACGCAAGAGTTTAAAAACCTAGCAAAGATCCTTGTTAGATTTACTATTATTTGGAGTGGAGTAATGTTGTATGCACAATCACAATGTTTTCAGTTCCTTCTAGAAACCAAAGAATATATTTTTGCATACGTGCATACATGCACATAGAAACACTGACTGGATTACTGATCCCAAGGAATATCGGGGTACATTCTTCACAAATTCCTCCAGACTTTAAAAACTGCTTAGAAAGTATACCATGTTTTTTCTATAAAAATGCATTCAACTTCTGTAGAATTTTTCTACAGCATTTTTATAAAGGTCTTTTAGAAAACACCTAAGGAAATTAATAGTGATCAAAAAATACATTATCGAGATCATATTGTAAACCGTAATCTACTATCTGAATGTATTAAAATCAATTAAGGGGAGTTTCGTTTGAGGTTTTTAAAGAGTTGAATTGGTATCTTATGTCCAGGAATATGTAAGAGTTACACATTAATTCAGGTACCTAACAAATATCAGTCCAACTATGTGGCTTGCAGCTACATAAGTCTTCAACCCCGATGTTTCATTTTGCTCCTTTCTCTCCATCTCCTTCACTTTTATATTCAAATTTCTCATTTCATCTTTACCTGACTCAATTACCCTTCAGGATAATCTGTCCATACTTATCTATATACTCACTTAATTAATAGCACCACTATTGCATTATGCCTCTCAGAAATGTTACACTGGAAAGTGTATGAGGTTATTTAATTACACAGCATAAACCATTCATGCCCGTGACAATTATATTCCTGTGCGCCCCCACGCCTACATAAATAAACATAGAGAATTTAATTCTCTTTTCCCTGGCCCCTAATCACAAACATCAGTGCTGAATAACTAAACTACCCAGTTCAGCCACTGCAAGTGGTGTCACGACCACATTACACACAGGTCTGAGTGACTCCTCTGCAACAAACTGGTGCTTCTGATCTCACAGTGGCTTCAGGAACAGCTCTCGATGGCTGCAGGGGACAACAACACGTCTGGCACGCACCACTACGGCCTCAAGCAAGCTCCACAGCAGTAGAAAGTAAAAGCTGCATAAGCAAAAGCTTACACAGACAGTTCTAGCTCAGTTTGCCTTGCTGTTTTGGGTGCTTTTCCACAGAAACTATGTGCATTGTGCAGGCAACCCCAGCAGAATATCACATTCAGACCAATACGGCTTTCACCTTTTCTCCACGATACTCTAGAAACACAGTACATTATACTTTACAGCCCAATATATTTGTTGTCCTTTGTGATTCTTGGCAGTCTCCAGGATTTTAATTTTTTTACATTTCATTTGCCAAATAAACCATTAAATGCTCCAATAAAAACGAATATTAATGTACTAATAATGCATACTCGTCTACACTACAGAATAACTTACTTTAACTACAGTTCTGCTTTGTGTAGGGTGCAATAAAAACAGCATCTTGGCATTTTATATTCACATTCTTTCCATTATTTTAGTATCGTTAATTAAGTTCTAAGTTTACAAGTTAAGTGTTGTTTACTTTTCTGCTTGCCAACATGCAAATACAATACCGAATCTGAGAGTCAAGCTAGGTCATCTTCTACCTCATGAGCAACAGTCAACAGAAGCTGAATCTCTCAACTCTTTGCTTAATGTGATCTGTGGAAATTCACAGAGTATTTCCCAGCTGGGCACACTATGCTACAGATTTCTGTTTGGAGAAAACTAAAAAGACAGGGTGAAACTCCTAACATCTACTTTTTTACTTAGTCAAAAGGGTATTAAATAGATACCATGCTTTACAAGATTCAGAAGCCTTGTGACTGCTTTCTGTGAAATAATTGCTTATTGATATCTCTGTGCTCTGTCTCCCATTTCTCTTTGAGTACTTCCCCAAGCACACAAAGGATTGCTCCCCAGTGGAATCAAGTTAAAAGCTTCTGAGAATGCTTGGAAACAATCTCTCAGTCACACAAGATGGAGAATGTCATTTGGGGTGGGGGGTTGATCTATTCTTATTTGTATGTTATAATGATAATTTTTTTTCCACCACAATATTTGGAAAAATATGAGAACAAGGTGGCTTTCCCACAAACTGTGAGTCAAGCTTGTTGTCTGGATTCACCCGCTCTAACCAACACCTTGGTGAAAGTTTAATTCAGGATGCCACGATCCAGCCAGCTATGAAGAGATGAAAAGGGAAGGGAGGACCAGAAACTAAGGAGCATGGCAGGGCTCTGGCTCATGTTTTAAAACCTGCTACATAACAAAGAAGACCTCTCTGAAGCATCTAATGGAGCAGCCACAACACAGAAGCATAACATGACTAGCAAGGAGAATATTCCCCTCTACTCAGCACACTGCCTGTTCCCTGGCATGCAGGACCAGGCTTAGAGCACCACACTTAGCACACAAAGAGGGAGCAGGAAGTCAAAAGTCACCCTTAACATATTCAGGAGGAATGATGAAAATATGTTCCTCATGACAAAACCAGAGCACCTTGGCTCACATTGGGGCTAAATGGATAACATTACACACCCCATGTTACAGGGTGGAAAATTTAAAGTATCTTTTAAAATCAATTTCTCTCTAACAAATACCATGGAATTCAAAACACTGCCTATATTTCACAAACAGTTTACTGCAAACGCAAATATTTGATATCAGATTACACAGTTTACATTCTTCACCACTCTGAGGCAAGACATTTAGCAAGGAAAAAATTAATTTTGTGAATGACAAAACAACAAAAACAACAACCAGTTGCATTAAAAATCTCATTAAAAAATTTATAGTGTGATGAAGTAGCAGAAAGGGATAACATCTGGATGACAATTCAATTTATTCACTGCTTTCTATCTGTTAATCTCAGGGCCTTTGAAATCTACTATAAAGTTCATCCCTGGACAGTAAGTATTACAATAGTCATTTTGCTGAGAGGTAAACTGGGGTACAGAGATATTCTTTATGTCTCAAATCTCTTTAAAAAAAAGGACAAAAAATATGTCAAGAAACAAAAGCAAATTGAAATCAACAGTTCTTAGCTTACCCACCACATTCTTCCTCAGCTTTATGGGAAAGAACCAAAGGATATTTGAAGTTGTCCTTACCAAGTTACAAAATGATGCATGCAGAACTACTCCTGCCATCCCTTGTTCTCTTCCCAGCCACACAAGTACTAGACCTGCCACCAATAAGTATATAGAAGCTGCATGATCTGTATTGGTTTCAACAACCAGAAAATCTTACTACTGATCCTCCCAAATTACAGTAGTCTTTTTGGGGGTTTTTTTGGTTGTTTGTTGTTGTTTTTTTTTTTAATAAGCACTACCAAAAAAAGCCAATATACCTTCAGATCTGCAACCACCTCTGCATGACAGCACAAACCAATACTTCTCATATGTAAAAGAAACTATGCACATGCACAAAAATAAGCCATGCTATAAGCTCTACATAAAGAAAGAAATTTTTATTATTATTAATATAGTAAAACACTGAAGAACTTCAGGATTGTTTCTAATGTCTGAAGATTTAGTTCACAGGGAACACAAACAAAAATGGGCAAGAGGTTCTATTTATATAAAATTTTCAATATATGCACACAAAGATTTCCATTCTATTTTCAAGAAAATGCATCACATAGCTAACAATGTTCCCACATTAGGCATGAAAACTTAGAAAAGTGCATAGGTACTCTTACAATCATTTAGTAGACCAAACACTTGACACTGCTCCAGCAAGTGGAACAAAGGAAATCAATGTGCATGTACTTAATCAGAAGCTGGGAGGCACAGTGGCTGCCCAGGAGTGCCAAATCCTACAACTGACACTGCCTTTCCTCCACCATCCCAACCCAGTGATAACCCTGATCACTTGACCTGTAAACTTTCCCTCTCTGTGACTGCTGGAGTATGGAATACGGAGATAAAAATAAAATACCCTTTTCTCCTTCTCTCCATTCAGCACTGCTGATTCACATAATTCATATAATCACTACCTGCTATACTTAGGTTTAATCCTAATTATGAGCAAACAAACAGCTATAATCTCAAAAAGCAATTTTAACATATTAATGCCTATTAGCTCAACAGAGTCTATTTTCTCAAAGAAAAAAAAAGAGAAAAGAAAAAATGTAGGAATAAATAAGCCTAAAGACTATAAAGTTTTCTTAACAGCTCTTTTTTCAGACTTTATAGGAGAAGAGTACAATGCTAAAGAATATTTAGTTTTTAAAAGTTATTTTGTGGAAAAGTGGTAAAGAAATTCTATATTAAATCAGGAGGGGAAAAGAATTAGAAGCTGTATGGCACCTGTTTCAAATAGCCATTATTTGCAGCAATACGACAGATTTTTTTTTACCTTGATAAAGTAATCCCAACCTTCATGAACTGTACACTGTTGAATTTTGGATTAAAGCACTACAGTCAGAACTTTCAGTTCAGATATACAGAAGATGATGAGGCTAATTTTTAAATAAAACTTTCCATGTATCAGAAAGCTACATAGAGTTAAATAGTGCTGAATAGAAATTCAGGCTGGAAGCAAGTCACAGAAACATGGCCTTGCTTGTGTACAGCCTAGTACAGTGCATGTATACAGTGTGGCTTTTTGTATTTAGAAATCATTAAGTGTTTTATGAGCATGACAAGTCTGGTAAAAAGCTGATTTTTTTGTTTAAGAAAAATAGACACACATTTTCCTTCTAAGCCACTTGCTTTGCTCATTTTTTATACAGCCTTGCAGTTCATCATGAGGGTACTGCATGATTAAATACAAAGTGATAGTTCTTATTTCTCTTGTTTACAGTGATGATGCCACTTTTTAAAAAACAGTTGACTTGTGCTTTACATCATCACTCTTCCATTAGCTCATCTTGCTCCTCTACATTACCCTAGCCATTCATCACCCTGAATTGCATGTAAAAATAGTCCTAAAGTCATCTGATTTTCTATCTTCCCATATTTGCACAGCTTCCACCACAAGCCATGGGAGGGTATTCTTTTAACTATTAAGGGGGCAGAAAGGGAGGGAAAACACAGGCTCAATTCGGGTTCTCCTTAAATCTTTCACTCTTCTAAGCTGTAAGGGAATCATGAAATATTTTAAGATATTTGCTTGTTTGAAAATGGCTTGTATATGTATGTTAGAAAATTAACAGGAAATTAAAAATTATCTAAAGTGATAGATGTTACACTTCCACCTGAAACCGATTTCTGTGGCCTGTGTTACCCATGAAAAGGGTGAGCTCTGCACTCTGACCCTTGCTGGCCACTGGAGCCCTCCAAACCTCTCCACAGGGGCAGCAGCCAGCAGAGTCAGACCAGAGAGCCTAGCCCGATTTCTCAGGCAGCCACAGCCACAGCCACGCCATCATCTTCTCCCAAAAACCTCCTAAATCAAACAAAACAAACCCTCTGGAAGGCCCTATCCAACTCAATAAACATTACTGAATGAAAGCTGCTTCCAGCTGTAAAGCTTGTCCAGTCTGAGCTCTCTGAAAGCAGGGCATAAAATGATCCCACTGCCCACCGATGCCTCTCTCCTCCCTGGCAGATGAGCTATTTGACACCCACCCCGTTAAACCTGCATGACTTCACATTTCTCCAAAGCTGGTTTTAGTTTTGAGATGCCCAGACTTTTCCTCCTTAAGTCTGTCTTCACTAAAGATGGTTTTTAATGTATTTGTGACAGAATTTATCTGTTATAAAGGTAAAATATTTCAGGCAGCACCATGACTGACATTAAGAAAATACTGAGCATATACACCATGGATTCCAGTCAGGCTAGCTTGAAAGAGACAGAACATGTTTGCAAAAATCAGTGATGTCTAACAGAAATAAAAATATCTTTTCCACCAGTGTTAATAAATGATGCATATTTCCTCTGTCAGCAAGCTGTATTTTCTCCTTTTAAACTTTTATAACATCCAAAAAGACATCTAAAACATAACTCAAGTTAGAATAAATGACGGGCCACGGAAAATAGTGACTATAAGCAATATGATGACTTGAGGCTCATCATGATGACGACTGCCTGAATGCAGTATTTTAAAATTCAAGCGTTCTGTAATTGTTGCATATTTTTCACACTTTCAACAGCATACATTTTTAATGTGTTTTGTGATACTGTAGGAATCAGAAAAATATAATTGAAGGTTATGGGACAAGTTAATTTGCATCAAAGTAACTACAGATTTCCATCGATTTTGCATTGTCATGTTTTTTCCAACAACGCTATTCTAAATTTTTGGTAACATTAGTGAAAACAAAACCACACACATAGGAGGGAATAAAGGATGGAACAGACTATCTCTTCCTGAGTTCATATAGCCTCTACAGATGCACTTATCAGCCATATAATGATCTTAATGGTGCCTACATTTGCTGAATTATATTTCTCTTCCAAGGATATACACATTGAAATAAAAATGTATTAAATGTGTTGCTTGAGTTCTCAGAGAGACAGATTAATACTGACCATATTTAGGGGGGAAAAAACACCAAAAAAGTTATTTTTATTTGTTGCTCCTAAGGAAACTTGGAGTTAAGATCAAAGGGCACTTTGATTTGTTTGAAAGTTGTAAATGATCCATTTCCAGATTTCATAAAGTTAGTGTGCAATCTGTGAGTACTTGTGCCATAATGGAGAAAGAAGGCTCTTCAGCTTCACATGTCAATGCTGTAAACATGCAAATCTGGAAAATATTTTCCAAGCAGGCAGCCATGTGTAAAATCTACAGAACCTGTCATGAAAGAACTGCAGCTGCAGAAGTGCAAACTTCTCACTGCATCTTGAAGAATCCAGATGGGGGGATGTGAGAGATTTTTTTTTTTTCCCACCATGGAGGGTTCCAGCTGGATTGAGTTGTTGGTGCCATCAATTTTTAAAGCAACACTTCACCAAATAATGAAACACTGATTATCCAATCACAAACAACAGAACAGAGGAATCTCTTTAAAAATAAAATAGAAAAAAATCTGAAGTTAATTGCACCAGTATGCGAAAGACTGTGGGCTAATTTATGACCATTTTGCAACATGTCCAGATGTCACTGGGCTGAGACCACCAAAGTTACATTACATGAAACCAAAACCAAAAAAAAGTAATGAAAAATACCAGTTCAGAATTAAACAGCAATACAGACATGCTATTGAAAAGCAAAAGGTACAGACCTGAGACTTGAATTATATAGATACACTGTATATTTATATTGTGTATAAGAATATGTAGAATATATATACACAGACCCACTCAGCCTGAAAACCACATTTACTTTACAGTCCTTCTGTGGGACCTCAGGTGGAATGAAACTTTGAGCACCTCTTCACCTAAGTGCTTTCATCCCTGCAGAGAAATGGGAGAATAAAGCCATGTTCCTCCCTTCCCAGCCCTGTGGTCTCAGCTGCTTGGCCCTGGAGCCTCTGCCCCCAGCACGTTTGAGAGGACAACTCAGTCAGCTGCTGTAATTAGACACAAAGGAGAAGAATTCTGCGAAGAGCAGAGAGGAGTGATAAGCACATCACACTCCTTTTACTGCACACTAACTGCTCGTCTTTTCCAGCTCATCTTCTTTGAGGGTGCCAGGAAATCGAGACCAATATGCAGAAAAAACAATTTGTTGATGCTTATAGCATCATTGTACCATACTACCCAGCAAAGCTCAGTGCAGTAGGAAGAGTTATGAATTAAGAGTTAATTTCCAGTTGAGATAAGCTATCATAGCCACAAGAGGTTGTTTTACATAAGTGAAAATGTAGTTGAAAAAAACACCAAGCAGTCTTAAATAAAAATCACTATAAAACCACATACCTAAAAAGATAAAACTGTCAAATTTAAATCCATGTCATCCCTATAATGATTCAGGAAAGGTTTGGTCTTTTGATTTAAGTTCATCCCTTGGTGCTGAAGCCAATTCTGGGAGATCATCTGTGCCAACTATCTTTTAAAATCTCCACAGAGCTACGCAGTATTTGCTTTCTATTTATAGGTATATTAAAAACTTCTCAGGATATATTTAAAAATGACAAGTATAAACTACCAGATGGCACAGAAAACAATGACAATTTGATGAATATAGAAATCAGTGCAACTACTTCTAACACCACCAATATGTAGTATTTGTGATATGTAATATTCTGGCATAATAATATACACTATTTCAAAATGAAATCTGCACTTAAATGCCAATATCCTCTCCTTCTGGCTTCTCACTTTATGACACTAACATAGGATCTCATTCACCAAGCCAATTGAAATTTTAATAAAAGAAAGCTGGAGTTTCTAATAAACTCCCGCAGTGAGAGGATAATACTAAACATCTTTAGCAGCATGGTGTTTTTTATTATTATTTTAGCTGTATATTAATATGCTAGTATTTGTAAACTCTCTTGTGCCACCAGATTTATTTCAAAAGGCTTCTCTGCATTCTTCTTTCGTGAAAAGTGTATGTGACAATGATATTATTATTTCAGTGGGTCTTTACTATACAGATGTATAAACTGAAGATGAAAATACATCCTACCTTTAAAAGGACACATTCAGTATTACTTATTTGCTATTAGGGAAGAGAGTGTATTGAATTTTCTTGTTGAGGGTAAAATTTTAACAGGAAGACTGGCAGAGTTCACTGTGTGAAGATTTATTACGAATTTTGATACAGATAAACACACGTACTTTGTCCTGCCTCAGCGCCAGGTGAAATGTGCTCCGAATACAATGTCCAAGCACTGGCCAGGACCCACAACTGCCCCAGCCAGCAGCAGGCCAGGTAGTTTAGAGAACAGCTGCTTTAAGCATTTTTTCAGACCTCATCAGCTTTACATGCAGCCCTACAAATGCTTCCAACCCACAGAGAGCACTGGAAGCCCAGACCCAAGCTTTTGCTTTCCACCCTGGCAACAAAGAGCTTTTTCCTATGGGATCCAAGCTATTGGTGTGCTCAGGCTCCTTTCCTGTCCCACAGGCTTCCAGCAGTTTAATGCCACTGGCATTAGTGGTTGCAAGAGACTCACTAAAGCCTTTGAAATCGATCCCAAAATGGCTCTTTGTCCTCAGAGAACACAGGGTAAGACATCTAGGAATCAAGTTCTCTCCTCTTTTGAGCACAAAAAATCTGTCTACAGTGCTTAATTCAAGCAGGTTGCCTCAAGTATTTGTGTGGCGAATCAATTAGCAGCGTGTTTAACAACATATACATAAAACCTTGTACTAATTTTCATAGGTATTAAATTTAGCTTTCAGATGCTGAAATCACACATATGCAACTTTCTTATCTCATTTCAGGATAATAGCTGTAGTTGTCAATGACAAAAAAAATTAGTTATTTGATTCCTAAACTGCCTGTACACTACCATTAATTCATTATCTCTTTCATTTTATTAGTTATGTTCTCAAACTCTACAATGCACAAACATTAATTTGAACAGTCACCTGCCCTTAAAATGCCAAAGTTTGTGTTAATTTTGGCAACTTTAAAAAAAAATGCATTCATTGGCTTGCAAATGAAATGTCTTCATAGGAAAAAAATTCCTCCCATACGCTGAAGCAGCTCATCATTAACATTCAAGGAATGTGAACACAGGCTTCATAGAAAACCATTAAAATATAAGGCAGCTTTCAGCCTATTTTAAGAATTTCAGAGAAATTTTGCATTCTCTTTACCATGATGCCATGGTGATGTCAGGCTGCATTTCAAATAAAATGACAATGAAATCATTTCAATTCCATGCAATGTGCAAAAAAAAAAAAAAAAAGTCAATTTTTCTCTTGGCAAACTGAAGTCTGAAGTAATTAAGCACTGCTGTGTGGGTGGCAGCTTCTTCTCTGAAGTCAGCCTGAGATAATTACCATGTTAAAGTCAAAACATCATGTGCTGTGCTGATAGATAGATGGATGGAGAGATTGGGCATCTATTAAATGATCCATTTTGTTATGCTCCCTGGGAAATGTGCCATTGATGCCAATTAAAAATATACATTCCAAGTGAGTATTTCTAAGTGACAAAACTTCTATTCAGTAAATTGAATTCATTATTTACTTATCATGAAGTACTTAAAGACATAAAAAATCTGGACAGACAAAACCTAGGAAGAGACTTATATACTCTATGAAGTTGACAAGCCCCTCATTACCCGATTGCCACAGTCACACAATGTACTCTATAACACCACTTTTAACTAAGATACCAAGCTATTTCCCTTTCAACAGAAAATCCCTAAATAAGGTGGAAATACAACAGGTAAAACAAAAGTCATCTAAAACATCTAAATTCACATATATTCTATTGGATAAAAAAGGTTTCTTTCAGTGTTAATAATAAACTCTCTCTCAGCATATATTTACAATTAAATGTCTTCAAATCTCCATTTTTGGTGTCAGAAAAGTAAATGGACCAAAACTAAGGCATACCAGCAATGATTAATCGGTGCTATTTGTTGAGATGCCTCACAGCGAGGCTTAGCATGATACAAACACCAAAAGAACTCCATGTGTGACGAGTTTTACACATGTATTACCAGCACTGTCTTCAGTGCCTACTCGTGTCATTCCAACAGTGAAATGTTTCCACTACTAGGATGTGAAGGAAATGCTTTCACTAAAATTTAAATGGAGCACTTGGTTTTTACGCATTGGATTTGGATTATATTTGCAGTGACTTCAGAGCACATCCGCCTGCACCGATAACGATTTAGGTGCTATCGGAACACATTTGTGCTGTGCTTTAACAACAAAGGGCTAAAGGCAAGGGTTTGCTATCAGAAACCTTACGAAAAGAGACGAATTTCCATTCTACCTACTCTGCAGGTTATGTTTTATCTCATTTAAATGCTTTGAATAAGATTTACTCTTCACTGTTGCTATGATAAAGGTCACAGAACTGAAACTGTGCCTTTTTAAAATTAAGGATAGGAATTTCTGAAGCTCAGAAGTTTTTTTTTTTCATATTGACCAAACACGAATGTCATATGAAAAAACAGGTGCACTGATAGTAAAATGCTAAGTTTTCTCAGCAAGAAATCAAAACAATCAGTATTTTATCTTTAATACTCGATTTAGATCTTGCTCTGAAGCACCTTGCTCAAGGTACTCAGATTCCAGAGAGGCCAGCATTTGAGTAAGCCCAGTATTTGTGTTACTGTTGACAGAAAACTCTGACAGACAATCTTAAGACCTTTCTGTTTAACAGATTTAAGCTAAAATCCTAGGCTGAGTGAAGCTTTAAAATTATCCTGAGAAAAGTTTAAGAATCTGTAAGGGCTCAGTCTCACAGCAACTATAATCCAAATATATGATTTGTAACGGCAGAATTTATTCAGAGTTTGCATTGTATTTTCAACAGACAATTTTCAATACAAGCATAATTCAATTTTTAACGTGGATATAAAACATGTAGCTTTCATCATACAAACACGCACATACTCTGCTAGCTCTTATGAGATATTAAGCACAATGGCACAGAGCTATGAGAATTAAAAAGAATCTAAATATAAAAAAAGAAGGGGAAAATGGTTCTGTAAAATAGTATAAGGGGGGAACATCACATCCAGCCTCAGACTTACCAAAATTTCTGTCTTATTCTCTGTAAACACAGCATTCTTGACATCAAACCTCTGGAAAATAAACCTGTAACATATTATAAACGCAAACACAAGACTTCTTTTCAGAGGAATACAACATCATCTCTAATAAACTTGAAGCCTAGTTTCACTCCCCTCTACCTCTCTCTCTACTGGGGCTACTCAGGGACGGGGACAGTGGGAGACCGGGCAGTGCACAGACCATTCCACAGCTCAGGTGTGCAGAACAGAGCAGGAAGAAACCAAGTTTGCGAAGCCTTCTCCGAGCAGGGGACAGGGAAGACAGAGAACTGGATAGTTCTACGCAGAGCTTGCTTGCTCTCTTGAACAGGCTCATTTTCTTTTTTTTTTTTCAATAAGAACAGCAATTCATCAGTTAGTTGAGGTGCTATATTCTTATATGGTTTTAGAACAAATGTAATATGTATTTGCTAAATCATCACCATAACTGATATCAGGAGCTTTACAGTGCCCACAAAAGTCTTTGTTCCTACAGCATTCTGCCAGTGAAATTTCTTTTTTAAAATGCAGAAATATTTTCAATTTATAGAGAAGGACACCAAGGCTCAAAGAAATAGGATAATTTGTCAACTGTCGCAAAAGAAAAGTCAGTACATGAAGTAGGCAGACAGCAGAAGTGTCCTAAATACCAACCTCCCTGACCTCTTCCAACCTTAGGTCACGGCTCCTTCCCTCATTTACCCACCTGACACCCTCAGCAGTCACACCAGCTAAACGAACATCTCAGCAGATCCAAAGATCTCTCTGTGAGTGTTGCAGAGAACACAGACATCTAACTTCCTCAGCTGCCACAAGCACAATTTTACTTTATTCTGTCTTACAGTGCAACACCTTTCTGCAGAGGACAACTTCACAAAACAGAGCATTCTCCAAAAACCCAGGGATTAATTTCAGCCATGAGGGTAGAAATTCAGGACAAGTAACAGGTTACCAAGTACTCACTTGCCTCTAGCACATTATTAACCATTTCGCTGTTGAACAACAGATGAGAAGTGAGGCAACAGATGTTGGCTGTCTGGGCTGAAGACCGAAGAAATTCTGCAAACTGAAGCAGAAGACCAAGAGCGCAACATGCACGGCAAGAAAAATTGACAACTTCAGCTGAATGTACTTTTACAATAACCAATATTGTACATTAGTTCTATTTATAATAGCAACACTACAGGTGCTCATGAGAGTGTTACTTTGTTATGTTACTTGCAATTGTGTTTTGTTGTAACCCATAAATCTGTCAAAACAAAGAAAGCAATTAGGAATTTCCTCATGAACAGGCAAGGCTGCTCCTTCTCACACAAATGGCGCAAGTAAACACCTTAACCCATGTGCCTGGTGGGGATTAGGCACCGAAACCTCCTCCTGTCTACTGCTGCCAGGTTTTGTGCTGCTCCATGTGTAACACTTTTACGCCAATTATCAAATTAATTGATTTGCAGTTACAAATAATCTGCATATTAACTAGGAACTTTAGTTTACAGACTAAGCAATGAGAGATGTACAAAAAAAAAATTTTAAAAAAAACAGAAGGGAGGAACATTTGCATATTACAGAAAATCTAAGGACAAGAGGTGGCTGAAAGGAAAATGTCTTGCAGGGAAGCTGAGGTACAGTCAAAGGTCTCTGGCCATCACTGTTCCTCTCATGGACAAAGTCCCTGTTTGTCTGTGGTGTCAGCAGCTGGTTCTTCTCCACTTGCAACTTTAAGGGGAGCGGCAAGAGGAAGAGCAGCGAGAAGTGGCCATATGGCTCCCAGCACATCAAGCATCAGTGAGCTCCCGATGGCAAGCTGCAGGGATGGCAAAGTGGCCAGCTCATGGTTCTCTGCCACAGAGACAAAATGCAATTTTCTGGCAGCCCAGCTGCAGGAACAGAAACGTGATTATTTTGCTATTGACAAAAAAATACATATGAAAACGTGTGTAAATTCTTAAAACCTAGCAGCCGGGAAGGGGGGAAGGCAAGGGGCTTGAAAGCAGTAAGAGGCCAGATACAGAGGAATAAACAGAAAAATGTTGTTTTGCATCCATTTTCCAGGTATTTTTGAAAATTGCAGTTATCAGATAGAAAAACACAGCCAGGTAGAATGGGTAGTTTCATCCAGTTTTAGAAAGGTCCATATCAGTTAAGACAGCCAAATTTTTCATCTTAAAATATTTTAATAGTTAAAAATAACTGGACTCCATGCAATTCTACTTCTTGCAATTAGCAGCTAAAAATCTCAATTAAAAAAGCATTTCATTTTGATGACTATAATTTAGCTTTTCCCTTGCCATAAATAAGGTAAGTGCTCAGAAATGTTTAGAAGTACTGCATCTTTTGTATAGTACAAGGCACAATTTTTGTATTCTTGAAGACAGAGTGACATCTAAAGGGATTCTGAAACACTCAAATCTTGCACACAGAATCCAAACTGACAAAGTCAAGGGCATGTCATATTTTTGAAAACTGATGAGTTTTCAGGTTTGCTGTGGTTGATTGTCCCAAGTAACCATGAAAAGAGGATCAAATTCCAATTTTAATGACATGCCTCAGGGTGCCCTCAGGACAACTGCCATTTTTATCTTAGATTCTGCAGGTCCTCAGTGAACAAAAGAGGGAAATCAGCTTTGAATGGATTCCTTGCACTGTTGTCAAAAGTAATCCAACTGTTCTAAATATCTATATCCTAAAATATTTTCTTACAGCAGTTCTTACTAACCTTAAGTATTAAGAGAGTAGAATATGTAAATGTCATTTCTAGCTGCCAATTCTCCAAGCAGATCTCAGTTCCCTAACCCATAGGTATTATAACTGGAGTCTTTCAGAACTGGAACCTCCCTCCGATACACACAAACAAAGAAAAATCAAAATACAGTATCTATGTCTAGTTTTGGGAGCCAGGGTGGTATTTGCATGCATACAAATACTTCTACCATATGTTAGAAATATTCTTTCAATTATATCATTCCATATATATTCCTGAACATAAAAATCAATTTAGAATAAAAAAATCAACATCAGTTTATAATATCAAAGACAACAGTGCAGTAGAAACGTACAGCCTGCATGTGGTAATGATGAGTTAGGTACCTTTACAATGGACCTTTATTTCATTCTCCTGTTAAGTATCTTCCTGAACTTGCTCACAGGGAAAAAAAATGCTACATTAAAAACATATTTTCCACTCTTGAGCTGAAATCATAGCAAACTCTTGATTTCTTTCTAGGAACTTGCCCCAATGAACTACTCAAATGTGGCTCAGCAGCAAAGTGCTGGCAAGCTGAGTTAACTCTTTCTGGCTAAAAAGAATTTACCTCAGCTTTCAAGACACGTATTTACTAAGGGAGAAAAAAAAACACAAGTATTTAATCAGCAAAAAAAATGGTCATAGCAAACTTATGCTAAGACAAGAGCATGGAAAACAGCTCTGGAAACCTGTTCAAAAGAATTTACAGTGAATCAATTGTAGGAGAATGGGGTATTCTGCCTTAATCACACAAACACATAATTGATTTAGTTTTCTGGTTTGTTGCTTGGTTTTTTTTTAAAGAAACTCAGTTATACTAAACTTTACTACAACTACAGTATTCCCTTTTCAAGTCAGAAGTAGTTGGCAAGGCTAATGTAAAACAAAAAGTGGGACCTGAGGCACTCAGACAATAAATAATGACAGATCCTTTCAGCAAGTCTTAATCAAGGAGATTAAAGCAACATGTAACTCTAGATGCATGTTAATAAAACAAGTGGTGAAAAATAATAAATGGAACATACAGAAAGATACCTATCTCTGTGCTTCAATTAGTCTTTGTGAATGCTGTCTTTTTTCTTCCTCCCCCAGCACTTTCAAACATATTGTAACTGTCTTAATTTTTTGATGGTTTTCAAAAGAAGACTTCACATAAAGAAGAACATTTGACTTTTTATTTAAAATAATTGCTTAATCCAATACTTTTTTTTGATAGCATATTTGAAATGGCCTGTGGTTTGTGCTGGTTTTGTGTCCCATTCAGATCCTGACCAACTTCCCAGGGTGATTCAGGTTCTCACCCCATCTGCTACAATACTGATAAGAATTCCCAGACAGACAGACAGGGCTGTAAAGCCTTGAAGAGAGAACAGAATTAGAATGGTCTTTATTAGACCATGGATCAGTGTCTACAGCTGCAAAGAAATTCATTTGCACTGTATCTACAATGCAGTTTGAACTTTTCCTTCATTTGGCAAAGAACATCAAGTCTGATTTAACAATTCTCTTTGTGGCTTTGCTTTTCTGTCTACAGCTTCACATATTTACAAAAGGATAGATGCATGAAGACTTCTGATAGAGTATAAAAGAAATAACTACCACTATACATGTTTGTATACAATTAAGAACCATCACCTAATGATGAAAACAGTATTAATAGAAAGGATAAGTTATAAAAATCTCTCTGCATATTAAAGTCATTACAATGTCAGCTGCTAGAATTTTATAAGTCACGGTCATTCGTTGCACCCTCTCCAGACCAACAACATGGAATTAGAAGAAAGTAAGGAACAGAAAGCAGAGCAACCCAGATTTGCTCCAGTTCAGTGGCAGGGGTTCCAGGGTCCCCTGTAGGTCACACAGCTTCTTCTTGAGTCCACGGAAGGTAAACCAGGGCTCATTTGATGGAGGAAAAGAAACATAGCCCTGCAGGCAATGCGAAATGCAAAGCTGTATAGATGGAGAATATTTTTTCCAACTCAGTACTTCAATTTGGAAGATTTATATCTTAACCTTTTTTTTCTTTGATTGTTCTTTCTCTATTAAAATTTAAAGGAATTAAGTTGCTATGGAGTAGATCAGCTGGGGTTCTGGTTTTGATTTTTATGAGGATGTCTGTAGAAAAGTATCCTCCACTAATTCCTTGCAATTACTGAATTCTGAAATGTAAAAAATTAGCCACGGGATTTTTTTTATCAAACATTCTTTAACCAGATGTGGGGTTTGTTTGTTTAATATATTATATATGCATATATTTATTAATGTTTTTAAAAGGGTAAAGAGCCTAAGAAAATAATATATTCAGTTCACAGTAGAATGAGTCACAGATGCAAAATCTCCAATATTCAGCTATTGTTGCTACAGCTTATGCATGTATCAGTTCCAGAAGAAGAAAAAGAACAAGTTCAAATAACAAAACAATTGATCAGGCAACAAAGGAACACAGAAAATGAGACAACAGCAAAAATTGAGTAAATATACCTAAGAATATCTCCTGTGTGCACGGAAGCAGAAACAAACTTCATTTTTTCAGGAACGTCCAGTTATCTCCTCTGAGCAGTCATTCTGCTGCCACAACATCCCCCCTTCCCCAATTTTTCTAGATAAATATTCACATTATAGATTACCTAGACCCAAGAGGACCTACTCAGTTCCTCCCAGCTACACATCCCTGAGTCAGAATGCACAGGGAGAGTGGGCAATAAGGACTGGCATGCAAAATCATTTTACTTAGAAATATTTGAAGAAATAGGACAGAAATAGACACTCTTTGCTCAATCTCCCTTTATTTCTGCTCGATACGTGTTGTGTTCCTGGAGCATAAAGAGAGAAAAAGCAGAGACAGAGGGTACTCCACATTCAATCCACGCTCCAAAAGAGGCACAGTATTCATTCCCTCGGCACGCTGCTGTCCTGTCCTTCGAGAGGGACACCTCTTCACTTGGAGCCAGGAGCAGGATACAGGTAAGGACAATGCTCAGCTCTTGGCAGAGCCAAATATCTTTCTAAATATCCAAGACGTTTTTACCTCTCATCTTGGTGCATAAGTAAATAAATAGATCTATTAGGAACGACTGTGAGAAATCCATAACCAAACACCACACCACAAACAATAAATGATGGTCTTCTTGGAAGGTCTCCAAGCCAGACATCCCAGTTAGACAAAGAAGAACCTCTCTAACACAGGTTAGAAAGGTGCCATGTTTCCCCTGATTCTATGTAGAGCTCAGTTCAGTTAGTAATCCCACATTAAACACAAACACCAATGTAAATTTAAAATCAAGCTACACTCCAACAATTAATTTAAAAATAATGGGCTAATAGGGTATATAAGAAAAATTAAAATTTACCAGTATTACTTGCTTGGAATTAAATTATAAGTACAAGCCAGATGCTTCTAACTTCTCAATTAAATAAAAGAAGTAGTGATTAAGTAAGGATGGTAATTTACATAAGATTTTTTTTTCCAGAATTTCATATTGCTCTTTTTATAGTAGGCTCAGTAACTCTGATGTTTACAGATCAAGAGAAAAGTTAACCAAAACCAGCTATTCAAATATTCTTAATCCTAAAGCTTGTTTTAAATCACATATGTATTCCAATTCACGTGCTTGCTCATTGAAAACTGAGATCTCAACACATTATTCTGACATTTCACCCAATCCAAGAAAATGACATGAACACAGCTCTTTAGGAACACCTCAATATAGGAAATACACTGGAAAGGACCTCCTAGATTATTCAGTGATTGCTATACCACCATACAGATATGTGCACACACCAACAGTGGCATATGATAGGAAGAACCTTTTCATTTCCAGTTTAATTACAGGTCATTCATATCTGCTGGTATTTCAACACTGCCCTTCAGGTTCCATAACTTCCTTCTTTTGTCATAAAATTGGCTCTCCACTATCCTTAGCACTCCAGAAGAATTCTCTAACCCATCCTACACTGAATTTAGCATTCTTGAATAGGGCTGATCAACAATGTACAATAGTTTTAATATTTATCTTTCCTACTGAAAATGCAACAATGCAGTAACTGATGACTACTATGACCACAGTTATTATTTATAATGTCAGTATCCCATAGCTACCCCTGCAATTTATTCACATATCTGTCATTTTGTTTTCCTTTTTCTATTATCTCTTTATTTTGAAGCTCTTCAATATTAAAGTAAAGAATCTGATATCAAAAGAAGAGCATTTTATATCAGAATATTGAACTCTAGGCCAGGGCTCCTTTTTTTTGTGAAGACAGTCAGGGTGGAGACATCAGGAAGGAAATCAATGACCAAATGAAAGTGGCTTTTAACTGGAGGTGGGGGCCGAAAAACCCAACCCACAACATTGTATATGAAACCTTGGTACTACCTTAAATAGGTTAGCTAAGAAATCACTTGGAGTACCACAGGTTTTCTAATGCACAGGTTTCACTATATGGAGTGCAATGCTAGGATGACTGGGTTGCTTTGTCAGTGCTTTTCTCTCAGAAACCAACTCGGACCTTCAGAACTACAGTATCCTTCAGCCCAAATTCCTCATATTAACTACCTGCTAGTAAACAGAGCCTTTCTGTATTAATAACAGGTATTTCTATTCACTGCCCACACCTACTTGCATGCATTACAGCAGCAGCTTTTGTCTCTTCTGAAAAATATAACAGTAGGAAAACTCCAAAGCTCACCCCCCACCCA